>OZ020192.1:49213462-49338460 GCA_963971165.1 Philopedon plagiatum | reverse complement strand
ACTTTACATTTTTTCGTTTTTATCGAAAATGGCCACTTTGAGCAAAAAAATAAGATGATTTTTGTGTAGTTGTATTTGCTAAATCATCAATCCTATATCAGATTTAAAAAAAAATTGACGTACTTCATTATTTTTTTTATTAAACCTTGGATGTTATCCCTGTGCATGCTACTGGCAAAGTAAGAAAAACAGTTTTTTTCTTAAAAGACTCCTCTTTACGCATTAAAAATTGTCACCAAGTTTCAACTTGATACTAATTTGCGTCTCCTAGTTATTTAAGAAAAACCTTTTAAAAAAATTCAACACCCTGTGTATTAAAAACAAAGTCGTTTAGGACCCATGTTTATGCCACATACTTTATTAACACCCTCTATGTGAAAAGGAGTATTGCGTCACTGCGTTAATAAAAAGAAAATTGGGTGGAATTGCAAAAAGTACCTATATTATTTGTAGTCTATCAGTCCAAGCAAACAGCAGGTGTTTACCTCCGAGAAAATATTAATAAAAAATACCTTTTGTTTTCTTTGTAAATATTTTATTTTTTAAATATATTTATAAATACGCATACATATTTTATTTTATTTCTTTCCATCATTTTTCAAAACTTTCATTAAATTCAAATCACATATATTTTTTGTAGTTGGGGGGGGGGGGGGGTGCTTAGCACCCACAAAACTCTTAATTACCATCCTCATAATTTACATGAAGCACTTTTAATTAACTAATTTTTTTAGCCATATGCTGAATAGGGTCTAGGGCTTAACCACCCATCAATTTGATTGCCTAACTACACCTATGCTGCGTCTTTAGTTTCTCACTCTCCTATTACCTCTATACCCATTTTCACTCGAAAAGTTTCTGGCCAATAGGGGGCGCAAAAATTTGCGCGAGTCGAGCGCCTAAGTCAGTTAAAATAGGCCCTGAGTTATAGTACTTTTTGACTTATTCAATACCTAAATCGTATCTGAAAACATCCTCTATAAATGGATTTTAGTTGTAAGGAAAAAAGTTAATAATCCAAAATGGCCCCAAGAGAGACCGACTTTACCTGTATAGTGGACAATGTAAATTCATAAAGGTAAATATATCTAAATTTAGATTCGCAGCCTCCAAAAACAAGAAGAGATTCCACCATATCTAATTTTTTTTATTACCTAAAATACTCGTACTTATGCAACCTCGAAACAAAAATAGGAGAAAAAGGCTTATTACTTTCAGTGTAATAATTCAATGCAAGTTTGAACTGACATAAGGTAACGTTTTGTTTAGAAATGTTGGGAAACATTTTGTTTTTAATACGCCATGAGGCTAACCTTACACTAATTTTTAAACCCAAGATACAGTTCCTTAGGTTTTGCACTAAAAGAAAGTGAAACTATTACGAGGAACTGGTTTTCAATAAATTAGTAGTAAGTTTTCCATTTGCAGACATTTTCAGACACACTGTAGGTATGTACTAAGTATAAAAATACATGACTTCAACATGGGCGCACCAAGGATTTTGTCTGTGGGGGGGGGGGGGGGGGGGGGGTCTGAATTATAAGTGTACTTTTTCAATTTTTGTGTGCCTGTGATGTTGGTTGGGGGGGGGGGGGGGGTTGCAGCCCCCCTCCTGCGTACGTCACTGGACTTGAAAGCTATTACACTTGTAGTCTTTACTGGTAGACAAAAATATATTACAGTACAAGTACAAAAGAGATAGGTCTATAATTGGATGGAAGGGACTTGGATCCTTTCTTCGGGACAGGCTGCACTCGAGCAGTGTTCCAGCTATCTGGGAAGATACCCTTGTCATGAGAGATCTGGAAAAGACGAGTTAAGATGGGTGCAAGTTCTGGAGCGCAGTTTTTTAGGACAATTGCTGGTGGTATGTCATCCAGACCGGAGGACTTTTTGGTGTCAAGAGAGAGAAGAATTTTTTGAACTTGTTTCAAATTACTTCCATACTAATAAATCAGTGGCGGCTGCTGAAATTTTAAAGTTGTACAGGGTTATTTTTTTAAAACCTGCAGGCTAACTTTATTTTTTAAAGAGACAGGCCTATAGTTCAAACCCTGTATATCTCTGTTGCTACTTACAGGACCCATGCCAAGTTCATGCTTTTAATAGTGAGCCTACTAGGAATGTTTTGGTAAAGAAAAAAAAATTATTTCTACCTAATTTGCAAAAAAAAGTTGAATTTTTGCTTTTACCCCCAAACATGCTTAGTTATTTTATTTTATATTTTTTCTAAATAAATTTTACATCATTTTGTCGAAAATTTTTAGATTTGAAAAAGAAAGAAGAGAAAAAAATGTGTTAGTAAAAAGTTATAGTCACTTGAATTTTGTGAAACCTCAAATATAATTTAAAAAAAAAAGTTAAATGACTAACTTTCTACTAACACCAACCCAAACAAACCCATTTGTTCTCTTAAAATTTACAATTTTTTAACAAAGTGATGTAAAGTTTGTTTAGAAAAAATATAAAATAAAATACCTAAGCATGCTCATTTCTTTTCCAGGAGAGTCAAAGCAAAAATTCTACATTTTTTCGCAAATTACAAAACGCCTATTTTGTTTCGTTACCAAAACATTCCTAGTAGGCTCATTATCAAAAATCCTTAACTTGGCATGGAACAATGGAAGGTGGTAGAGGATTATTCCTCGTCCGAGGCTGCACCACCCCAGACATCTGCTAAAGGGCTGGTGAAATCCATACGGATGTTTCCAGCTCTGGATGTGTGCGACGGATACCCCCAGTACACCCACGGTACCTAGAGTACTTAGGTTAAAGACCTCCGTGGGCTGTCCGAAGATAAAACAAACAAAACACAGAGATATAGAACTTTAAACTTTCACCAGCCCCCACTGTTAATTATTCTTGTAATATTATTGTTTACATGCCTTACATTACTGCAGGTTTTGCAAATTCGTGTTTCTTTCCAAAATTACTAACGATAATCTGCATAACTTCAATTGTTATTGCTGAAATATATAGATTTGACACTCCAAAAAATGGCTCTACATCCCCTAGTCTGTTTGGATAATTCAGTCTTCTTAACAGTTTACATAGCCTTCCCACACCTACAAACATTGAGAGCTCAAAACAGTATATCTCAACTCATTATACCTACACATATCACAGATGTAATAAAGCATTGCAGTATGTACAGTATTGTACTTAAAAATATTAAATTTTGCACCCCTACAGACTGAAAAAAAAAACAAAAGATAATGCAAGGACCAAAAGACAGTTTTACAATCACAATTATAATATACATAAGTACATGTCTGTGAATTTGGTCCCCCAAATGCAAAATTCCGAGCAAAATTCATTAAAAATTCATGGAGTTCCTAGTTTCCTATGAAGAGTTGTAGAACACATTTTACTTTTTACTAACAGGAACTTATGAGTTTTGAACCAAGACTATTGTTAAACAATAAGTCATGGGGGGCCAACTTCACACTTTTTGAACTGTCAATACTTTAAGTTCTAACCAGAAAATTTTTTTAAGAAGAGTTATGGTTTAAAACTCATGAGTTCCCGTTAGTGCTGCAATAGTTCTACAGTTCTGTAGAATTAGAATGGTATTTTTTTGTTTACAATGTAAATATTTGATAGTTAAAAAAGTGTGAGGTTTGCACCCCATGAAATATTTTTTAACGAGAGCTCTGGTTTAAAACTCATGAGTTCCCGTTAGTTCTGCAATAGTTCTACAGTTCTGCATAAAGATAATGACATTTTATTGTGTAATTTTTTCCTTCCCAAAAAGCAGAAAACATGTAGGTATTACAATTTTTTGGGTAAGAGTTCCAGCCTCGAAAATCACAAAGAACTGTAGAACTCCTTTAGAACTATTAAGCACTGTGGCCAAACTTTTGTTTTTGCAACTTCACAGACATAACTTATGAGTTTTGAACCACGACTATTGTTAAAAAATGTCATGGGGGGCGAACTTCACACTTTTTTAACACTGAAATTACCTGACCATGTAGACGTTCTAATTTTTTCTGGTATTCTAAGTTTTCTTAAAAGCTGAAGTACGTCTTCTTTGAGAAATCTAAAATTGCTCCTACATTCATCTTTAGACAAGCTTTCAATGGTCTCGTATGTTTGGATAAGGTTAAGGAGTAGGTATTCCATTTTCATTTACTTCATTATTTTCTTCACACATTAAAACAAGTCACTCAAGAACATCCTTCATTGTGTGTTAAGAACCTTTAACTTACACCAGTATGGTTATATAGGTACCTATTTATATAATGATAAAAGTGACCAAACCTGTAGCTAATGCGTTTGATTTCTTATTCCTAACTAAACAGAGAAATAGTCCCAGATTTTTCCTTTCTTAATATATAAGGCATGAAAATATTTCGTCACTCTAAAAAATACAATATTTAAAGACAAGAACAAATCACAAATTAATATACATATTTATAATATATCTTCACATCAGCTGATTCAAGAAATTGACATTTGCCTTCGGGTGAATTCGGCTGTTCGGCATTCGCTCGCCGTCGATCGATAGAAAAATGGTTTAAACCACCCTGCTACTGCTATGTTGTCACGTCCTCTTGCAAGAATTAATTTATCATTGGCTGCGTTCAGCCGATTTTCAGCGGTCTCAGCAGTTGATCAAATTTGACAGATGGCATGTTACATTACATGTTTTCACATTTGATATAAGTAATCATGTGGTCGCTGCCAAATCCAACCAGCTGCTGCGACCGCTGATGATCAGCTAAACACAGCCATAGTTGTAACTAATAGGTATAGTAAACTTTTTCTTAGATCTCGCAATATGGTGGCCAAGTCACTTGTCATCTATGGCACCCTGTTGAAGTCTGGTCTTACGTTTAGAGGTTGGGTAAAAGACAGGACTGGACTTGTACTCACCGTATAACTTAACTAATAAACACCAATAAAATCTAGTCTTCTAAATCTATAAAGTCGAAAAGCAAAATGATTAAAACACGCACTATCAAAACAACACCCACGGAAACACTAACATCACAAAAACAAAATACCAAAATCAAAAGAAAATAAAACGACACAACCTGTCATGTCAGCTTGATGCCCACTACCAACCAACTACTGATCTAGGGACTTTACTAAGGAACCAATATCAGCTGTTGATGTCATCTGTGATTGTGAAATGTCGCAACGCTGAGTTTTATCATAAAATGAACTCTATCATTCATTTCATTACTATTACCAGGGCGGCAGAATTGTAGGGGCAGCAAATATGTCTTCATTGTGATGTAAAATGTGAAGAAATGCTGACGGAGGGGGCAGCCAGATTTAAATAGCTCGGGGCGGCACTTTACCTAAATACACCACTGTCTGCGTAGGTGACGCTTCAAATAACCATTTCGTTTTATGACACGTATAGGCGCGTACAAAGAAGTCGTATCTACATCTAATTTTCTTAGGAGCTTGCTTGCATGTTAGCTTCCTTAAATTTACTTTAACTGACCCTCCACTGTAACCTTCTCATGTACAAAACATTGCTGTCAAATTAGATGGGGTAGCCAGCAATCAGCAAGACCTTCAAAAAGTCCCTAAGCTGCATTTGGACTCTTAAGTACGACTTTCTTTTTGATTTTTGATCGCGGCAATACAACTAAACGACGCAAAGAGTGTAGGGTGTAGGTTATTGGCACAGGAAAAATTTGAATTACGGCAACGTCGGTTTCAGGATTCTATTAAACACGGGCTGGCAGGGTTGCTTCAAACGACATTAAAATCCACACTACGATTTTAAGCTGTACGATTAAGCGATCTCTTCTTCACAACTTTTAACATTCAGATGATTCTTAGACATTCGTTGTTAAGAGTGCAGATAGAAAAAAATTGCCTCGACTAAAATAGTATATTGTACAACGAGCATGGAATGACATGCATTTCCTACGAGTATGACGTTTGCTTCACGAGCCGCAGGCGAGTGCTGCAAATCATACGAGTAGGAAATGGTCATTCCATGCGAGTTTTACACTATACTTTTCTACGAATGTTACTGTTACATAAAATGGGATTAGTAATATTTTTCTTTTTAAGATGTCAAACTAATAATTGTCATTTACTTTTTATTTGCATTGTCTGCGTTGCTGTGCGATTACTATGGCGTGTTGACGCGGCGCCGGTCAACGCCACCTTGGTAAAAATATACCCGTGCACATTGGGAATTTTGTAGTTGAATCCCCATGGTGATTGAAGCACAATGAAAATGTGTAAAAAAAATGGTAAAAAACAATGTTCTGAAATTACTATTGAACATACACTAAAAGTTTTTATTGACATTCGTAGAAAAAAGAATATCCCTGTCATTCTTATTGTCCATATTCGCGAACTTCAACAACTGATCTAACCCCCAGCGAAAAAAATTGAAACCATTATAGAGCGTATCAACATTTCGCTTGACAATGTCGAATATAATATGTTAAAATATCATAATTCAAATCGTGCCAATCGCGTACTTTAGTGGACATCTTTTTATTTTAAAAATCACGATTTCTTTTTATCACAACTCAATGTTTATACCCTTTATGACCGCCATGACAGAGCGATCGACCTGTCATATATAGTCACTTAAGGTTTGTTATGGGTGTCGCCAGGTAGAGGCAGATCAGTGGCGTAGCCAGATGGGGGCCAGGGTGCGCGACTGCCCCCCTACCCTTTTGGTTGCCCCACCCCCGCCGCAGTATGCTGCCTACGCCACTGAGGCGACCATCCCCGCTGGCTACTGCCATTTTCTACTTCGTGTAAATGAACAGGAGTTTTAAAATAAGTGTATATTTACAAGACCGCTTGCTTTTGCCTCACCCCCCCCCCTCCCCCACCCCGTATTTTCACCTGGCACCCATGATTGGCAAAATTGTGGCAAAACTGTTGACATCTCTTTGTTAAAAGGTGTTTACATTCCTACGTTAACAGATCCACCCTTTTATCACTTTACCACTGTCTTTCAGGTCTTATAACACACACGGTAACTCTCATTAATTTAATTGTGTAATTCTGTTTTTTGTAGAATCATCATAACTTGCTAATTTACGTAAACCAAAATTGTACACACCTATAGTTTGCGTGCTACAAATACACAAATTTCTGGTACAATTTTCCTTTTAGTGGTTTGCGTAAAATCCCTGTACAATGTTTAGCGTACAATTGCAAAAGCTGTTTTGGAAACACCACGCAAACCTCTTCAGTTTAGCGTTTGCGTGGCCGCATTTGCGGGTGGCAAAAAGTCCCTAATATTTACAGAAAACGTCAATTTTGGGACAAACTTGTAAGATTTTAGATTATACCATTCTGTATATTACCAAAAAAATAGAAAACTAACAGTACTAAAAGACCTAAAAAGTATCAAAAATTAAAAATTTTGGCGGCCACACGTACGGTCACGATCGTCGCATGTGACTATATTTCCAGCTGAGTCTCTATCTGGGGTAAAGTGATATTGGATCCAACCATTAATATATAACCATTGTTGATATAATATAAAACATAAGATTTAAGCAGCTTGAACGAGAGGTATAAGATCGAATAGAAATCGGTAGTAGATATCACGTGCGAAAGCTGTACAGTCAACTCGCTCCGCCAACGTTGCCGTTATTGACGGATCTCGCCTTAACTAGGACACAAAACACTAGATGCAGACGATCAGAGCGCCCTCTGAAAGTTTGTTTTTGAACCCAAGTTGTATGTAATATGAAAAAAAAAAGGTGTAAAATGAGATCCAAACAAAAATTTGTAGAAATTCGTTAGAGGCAGTATCGAACGAAATGCCGCTCATATACACGCAAAACAAGGTGAGGTCCAAATTCGGATCTCTCTTTGCAAAACAGATCTCGGGATGTCTACTATTTCACTGAAATGGATCTCACCTTAATAAGGAAATGTGTATATATATATATATATATATATATATATATATATATATATATATATATATATATATATATATATATATATATATATATATATATATATGCAGCGTGTCTTCGGAAGTTCTTACCAAGTGGAAAAAATTTTTATTATTGATTTTACGAAAAAAAGTGCCTCTTTATAAAAAGTTCTGCATCGTGAGAAAATAGCATTTCCATTCAAAAATTTGATTTAGTACATACAGAGTGGCTCAAAAATGTAAAAGTCCTAATACACGTGAAGCTAAAAAGACATAAAATCGTTATTTAAAGGTACACTGACACTGCAAATGTGCTAGAATTAACTTTTTTGTGTTAGTAAATTAGGTTTGGAACATACAGGAGGTCCCAAAAATAAAATTAATTTTTTTTTATTGCCTTTCCAAAAAATGTAAACCTTCATGAAAAGTTCTACCTTGTAAAAAAAGAGCATGGTTATTTATAAACTTGATGTAGGACAATACAGGATGGCTTAAACAGCTGAAAATCACAATTTAAATTTATATTATTTTGGCACCTGTATGTCCTATATAAAATTTTTGAATAACCATGCTCTTTTTTCACAATGTAGAACTTTTTATGAAGATACACGTTTTTTGTAAAGGCAATAAAAAAAATTAATTTTATTTTTGGGACCTCCTGTATGTTCCAAACCTAATTTACTAACATAAAAAAGTTAATTCCAGCACATTAGCAGTGTCAGTGTACCTTTAAATAACGATTTTATGTCTTTTTAGCTTCACGTGTATTAGGACTTTTACATTTTTGAGCCACCCTGTATGTACTAGATCAAATTTTTGAATGGAAATGCTATTTTCTCACGACGCAGAACTTTTTATAAAGAGGCACTTTTTTCGTAAAATCAATAATACAATTTTTTTCCATTTGGTAAGAACTTCCGAAGACACGCTGTATATATATATATATATATATATATATATATATATATATATATATATATATATATATATATACAGGGTTCTACAAATTCGAGTCTTTGTATGGGGATCTCGGTAACCGTAAGGGATACGAAGTCGGTTAAATTGGGGCAAAGTTGCGCAATTTGATGCTGAATTATAAGCTATTTAGAAGTTTGAGAAATTCGGGTTACTTCCGGAGATATTCGAAAAAAACCGAAATTTTGCAAAATCTATTTTATTTTTTCCTACGCGTATTTGAAGAGATATTTAAAAATAAATTGCACTTTGTCATGGGCACTTTTTATCCCCTTCAAGATGAAATAATTAGTTTTTTAGTCTGACGTTTCGGATTTCTGGAACCATCATCAGCATTATTTTTTTAAATACGGATCTGCACTTTTTATTTCATTTTTGGAAGGCTTTTGGCATTCTGAATTTATTGACGTATTGTACTCACTTTTTAAAGTAGTATTAATGGCAATCTCCATAGGTGCACTATGTGTTAGACAAAGATGCAATATTGATATTTACCAAATACTACTTTGCTTATGATATAAGACAAAAATCTACAATGATAATGGTTACGTAGATAAAAAAACAGATATGCCGGAAAATTAAATGATGAACGATTTTTACTTTATTTCAAAAATAAATATTTTGACCATTTCCAAAACTTTCTTTTTTAATAAAAAGTAGTAAATTTATTTTTATATCAACTTTGTTTTTTTTAATTTTTAAACTTTTGACGTTATCTAAATACATGCTATTCGGTTTTGAAAATATTTAGAAATATAAATGTTTCACAGTTATTTAGAAGTATGAACAAAGAAGGTCATTAAAATAATAATTAATTGTTGGTCGTCAGTACTTACCAAATTGACACATGTTCCCCAGTTTCTTATAAATTCTGAAGCATTATTAGTTATAATAAAAAAGAAACGGAGTACTAGGTAAATAACATTATTTTTATTACTAGTTTAATTAAGTACTTAAAAACAACACAATAATCCAAATATCAAAACCAAATTTTTTTAACAAGCTTATAAATGCTCAAATAAATTACCATTGGCCAGAATACATTTTTCGGCATTTCTACCCGCTTTTTGAACCGCCCTTAGTATTGATCTGCCTCTCATTGTATGGAATGCATTTATTATTCTTTCTCTTAAATGCTCTAAATTATTAATCGGAACCTTATAAACTATGTTCTTTAATGCTCCCCACAGAAAAAAATCAGCAGGAGTTAAATCAGGAGATCGCGCTGGCCATTCTATCACACCTCGGTTTCCTATCCATCTTCCTGCAAACTCTCTGTCTAAGAATTCATGCACCGCTCTTCGATTATGAGGGGTGCACCATCTTGCTGAAACCAAAGGTGTGGTAGTCTATCCAGCGGAATTTCCATTAAAAACTCCTGAAACTGATTGTTTAAAAAGTTTAAATAGATTTCTCCCGTTAAATTCTCTTCAAATAAAAAATACCCAAAAACTCTGTCATTATACAGCCCCGCCCAAACATTTATTCCAAAACGAATTTGTGGTCGCACTTCCCTATTAATTCGTCGGTTTTCGGAGGCCCAAACACGTTTGTTGTTTCTGTTAAAAAGACTGCTATTTGTGAATTTACATTCGTCTGACTAGAGAATGTTTAATGTAAAATTTGGATTTAGCCTTATTTGTTTCGCGAACCATTGGCAAAATATTAGCCTTCTTTCAGGATCTCCTGGCTGTAATTTTTGTGAGATATGAATCTTATACGGCTTGTATCCATTTTTTCTTAAAACTCGCCAAGCTTTTACTTGATTTAGCGTATCTGATTTAGCGTATCTAAATTTGTTTCTCTTTCAATTTGACATGTTGAAACACTAGGATTGGCGGTCACCTAAAATACATATTTTCTTAAACCAGTTTCAGGATTACAAATCTTTAGCAGAGAACTTTAATTTTAAAAAATTAAAACGCAGAAAAAATATTATTTTCCATCATTATTCATCATAGTTTCCCGCTTAAGTAAAATAACATTGGGGATATAAAGAAACATACCTGATTTAAAACCGCTTGCTCCTCTTCATTTGTTACTCGACTACCATATTTTTGCCGGGGTTTGCCCAACGAACCATATTCTTTAATATTGTAATCCAGCTTTCTAAAATAACTGCAGTGAGGTTGGACCCTTTCAGGGTATTCTTCTAAATACATATTGCTAGCTCTTTGACAATTTCTATTACATAGGTAATAAATTCTGAGCATATCTCTTTTTTCCTCATTACAGAAAGGCATTTTTAAAATCTTGTCAAAGAAAATTATTTAAATTGATATACTAATAAACAATTGCTATTGTCATGGTTTCTTTAGTCCACGACACACTTTGTTTCTCTCAAATATTTTTTTCAAATAATAGTCAACTAGATTTTTGTTTTAATTGATTGAAAAAGGATTTAATAGGAAATCCATTTTTTTATAATCCAGGGATCTTATGGAAAGTGCCTTGATATTTATGTTAGAGGTAAGTGTAAAACATCATTGTTTTCAGGAGGCAAATAACCTTCCAAAAATGAAATAAAAAGTGCAGATCCGTATTTAAAAAAATAAAGTTGATGATGGTTCCAGAAATCCGAAACGTCAGACTAAAAAACTAATTATTTCATCTTGAAGAGGATAAAAAGTGCCCGTGACAAAGTGCAATTTATTTTTTAATATCTCTTCAAATACGCGTAGAAAAAAATAAAATAGATTTTGCAAAATTTCGGTTTTTTTCGAATATCTCCGGAAGTAACCCGAATTTCTCAAACTTCTAAATAGCTTATCATTCAGCATCAAATTGCGCAACTTTGCCCCAATTTAACCGACTTCGTATCTCTTACGGTTGCCGGGATCCCCATACAAAGACTCGAATTTGTAGCACCCTATATATATATATATATATATATATATATATATATATATATATATATATATATATATATATATATATATATATATATATATATATATATATATATATATATATATATATATATATATATATATATATATATATATATATATATATATATATATATATATATATATATATATATATATATATATATATATATATATATATATATATATATATATATATATATATATATATATATATATATATATATATATACAGGGTGCTACAAATTCGAGTCTTTGTATGGGGATCCCGGCAACCGTAAGAGATACGAAGTCGGTTAAATTGGGGCAAAGTTGCGCAATTTGATGCTGAATGATAAGCTATTTAGAAGTTTGAGAAATTCGGGTTACTTCCGGAGATATTCGAAAAAAACCGAAATTTTGCAAAATCTATTTTATTTTTTTCTACGCGTATTTGAAGAGATATTAAAAAATAAATTGCACTTTGTCACGGGCACTTTTTATCCTCTTCAAGATGAAATAATTAGTTTTTTAGTCTGACGTTTCGGATTTCTGGAACCATCATCAACTTTATTTTTTTAAATACGGATCTGCACTTTTTATTTCATTTTTGGAAGGTTATTTGCCTCCTGAAAACAATGATGTTTTACACTTACCTCTAACATAAATATCAAGGCACTTTCCATAAGATCCCTGGATTATAAAAAAATGGATTTCCTATTAAATCCTTTTTCAATCAATTAAAACAAAAATCTAGTTGACTATTATTTGAAAAAAATATTTGAGAGAAACAAAGTGTGTCGTGGACTAAAGAAACCATGACAATAGCAATTGTTTATTAGTATATCAATTTAAATAATTTTCTTTGACAAGATTTTAAAAATGCCTTTCTGTAATGAGGAAAAAAGAGATATGCTCAGAATTTATTACCTATGTAATAGAAATTGTCAAAGAGCTAGCAATATGTATTTAGAAGAATACCCTGAAAGGGTCCAACCTCACTGCAGTTATTTTAGAAAGCTGGATTACAATATTAAAGAATATGGTTCGTTGGGCAAACCCCGGCAAAAATATGGTAGTCGAGTAACAAATGAAGAGGAGCAAGCGGTTTTAAATCAGGTATGTTTCTTTATATCCCCAATGTTATTTTACTTAAGCGGGAAACTATGATGAATAATGATGGAAAATAATATTTTTTCTGCGTTTTAATTTTTTAAAATTAAAGTTCTCTGCTAAAGATTTGTAATCCTGAAACTGGTTTAAGAAAATATGTATTTTAGGTGACCGCCAATCCTAGTGTTTCAACATGTCAAATTGAAAGAGAAACAAATTTAGATACGCTAAATCAAGTAAAAGCTTGGCGAGTTTTAAGAAAAAATGGATACAAGCCGTATAAGATTCATATCTCACAAAAATTACAGCCAGGAGATCCTGAAAGAAGGCTAATATTTTGCCAATGGTTCACGAAACAAATAAGGCTAAATCCAAATTTTACATTAAACATTCTCTAGTCAGACGAATGTAAATTCACAAATAGCAGTCTTTTTAACAGAAACAACAAACGTGTTTGGGCCTCCGAAAACCGACGAATTAATAGGGAAGTGCGACCACAAATTCGTTTTGGAATAAATGTTTGGGCGGGGCTGTATAATGACAGAGTTTTTGGGTATTTTTTATTTGAAGAGAATTTAACGGGAGAAATCTATTTAAACTTTTTAAACAATCAGTTTCAGGAGTTTTTAATGGAAATTCCGCTGGATAGACTACCACACCTTTGGTTTCAGCAAGATGGTGCACCCCTCATAATCGAAGAGCGGTGCATGAATTCTTAGACAGAGAGTTTGCAGGAAGATGGATAGGAAACCGAGGTGTGATAGAATGGCCAGCGCGATCTCCTGATTTAACTCCTGCTGATTTTTTTCTGTGGGGAGCATTAAAGAACATAGTTTATAAGGTTCCGATTAATAATTTAGAGCATTTAAGAGAAAGAATAATAAATGCATTCCATACAATGAGAGGCAGATCAATACTAAGGGCGGTTCAAAAAGCGGGTAGAAATGCTGAAAAATGTATTCTGGCCAATGGTAATTTATTTGAGCATTTATAAGCTTGTTAAAAAAATTTGGTTTTGATATTTGGATTATTGTGTTGTTTTTAAGTACTTAATTAAACTAGTAATAAAAATAATGTTATTTACCTAGTACTCCGTTTCTTTTTTATTATAACTAATAATGCTTCAGAATTTATAAGAAACTGGGGAACATGTGTCAATTTGGTAAGTACTGACGACCAACAATTAATTATTATTTTAATGACCTTCTTTGTTCATACTTCTAAATAACTGTGAAACATTTATATTTCTAAATATTTTCAAAACCGAATAGCATGTATTTAGATAACGTCAAAAGTTTAAAAATTAAAAAAAACAAAGTTGATATAAAAATAAATTTACTACTTTTTATTAAAAAAGAAAGTTTTGGAAATGGTCAAAATATTTATTTTTGAAATAAAGTAAAAATCGTTCATCATTTAATTTTCCGGCATATCTGTTTTTTTATCTACGTAACCATTATCATTGTAGATTTTTGTCTTATATCATAAGCAAAGTAGTATTTGGTAAATATCAATATTGCATCTTTGTCTAACACATAGTGCACCTATGGAGATTGCCATTAATACTACTTTAAAAAGTGAGTACAATACGTCAATAAATTCAGAATGCCAAAAGCCTTCCAAAAATGAAATAAAAAGTGCAGATCCGTATTTAAAAAAATAATGCTGATGATGGTTCCAGAAATCCGAGACGTCAGACTAAAAAACTAATTATTTCATCTTGAAGGGGATAAAAAGTGCCCATGACAAAGTGCAATTTATTTTTAAATATCTCTTCAAATACGCGTAGGAAAAAATAAAATAGATTTTGCAAAATTTCGGTTTTTTTCGAATATCTCCGGAAGTAACCCGAATTTCTCAAACTTCTAAATAGCTTATAATTCAGCATCAAATTGCGCAACTTTGCCCCAATTTAACCGACTTCGTATCCCTTACGGTTACCGAGATCCCCATACAAAGACTCGAATTTGTAGAACCCTGTATATATATATATATATATATATACAGCGTGTCTTCGGAAGTTCTTACCAAATGGAAAAAAATTGTATTATTGATTTTACGAAAAAAGTGCCTCTTTATAAAAAGTTCTGCATCGTGAGAAAATAGCATTTCCATTCAAAAATTTGATCTAGTACATACAGGGTGGCTCAAAAATGTAAAAGTCCTAATACACGTGAAGCTAAAAAGACATAAAATCGTTATTTAAAGGTACACTGACACTGCTAATGTGCTGGAATTAACTTTTTTATGTTAGTAAATTAGGTTTGGAACATACAGGAGGTCCCAAAAATAAAATTAATTTTTTTTATTGCCTTTACAAAAAACGTGTATCTTCATAAAAAGTTCTACATTGTGAAAAAAGAGCATGGTTATTCAAAAATTTTATATAGGACATACAGGTGCCAAAATAATATAAATTTAAATTGTGATTTTCAGCTGTTTAAGCCATCCTGTATTGTCCTACATCAAGTTTATAAATAACCATGCTCTTTTTTTACAAGGTAGAACTTTTCATGAAGGTTTACATTTTTTGGAAAGGCAATAAAAAAAAATTAATTTTATTTTTGGGACCTCCTGTATGTTCCAAACCTAATTTACTAACACAAAAAAGTTAATTCTAGCACATTTGCAGTGTCAGTGTACCTTTAAATAACGATTTTATGTCTTTTTAGCTTCACGTGTATTAGGACTTTTACATTTTTGAGCCACTATATATATATATATATATATATATATATATAGGGTGAGTCAAAAGTACTTTGACAAACTTCAGGAGGTGATTGCTGGCATTATTTTAAGGCGAAAAGTTTATATAAACAATGGTCCTTGGCGGCTTCGTTACGGAGATACAGGGTGTTGAAAAATTTAAAAAAAAAATAAGAATTTTTAAGTAGCTTCTAAACGTTTTGAGCTTGTGTTATGAAATTCGGTGGATGAGATAAACACCTAAGGACACTCATTTTAAAAGTATATCGCGTTCTTAAATTTAACCCGTGGCGTCGCTACGAAACTTTCATGTAACATTTTTTGTGAGAACTATGCTACGCCACTGACTTATTTTATTTTAACTACCATTTTGTGAATCCTTGCTTTATTTGCAACAAAAAAAGTCTCTTGCGTTTTTTTCATACGGGGAAATCATTATTTTATTCGGCTGTACAAATGTATTAAAAAATTTATTTTAAATTGATCAAAAAAAATTATTTTAAATTGATCAAACATTCAGACATTATTAAAATAACAACTAATTTATTTAAATAAATAAGTAACAGTTATAAAATTGCCTTAAATAAATTGTTGGAAATGTCCACCCTCGGCCAAGATGGAGGCATCTAATTTTTCAACACCCTGTATCTCCGTAACGAAGCCGCCAAGGACCATTGTTTATATGAAATTTTCGTCTTAAAATAAGGTCAGCAATCACCTCCTGAAGTTTGTCAAAGTACTTTTGAATCACCCTATATATATATATATATATATATATATATATATATATATATATATATATATATATATATATATATATATATATATATATATATATATACGTGCATGGCTATCTAACTGGGCTCCATACGTTACACAGGCACCCAGGCCTCCACTGTAAAGAATAAAGATTTCCGTGTATATTGCATTCAAATAGCATTAAATAGTAAATGTCTACGTGAGCAACGTGAGAGGGGTAAGAAATAAGCATTGAAAAAAGATACAAATTTTTACTATACTTTTAAATGTAACACGCCTCCATACATTTTACGTCTAGTAAGCCTCCTCTCTATAAATTTTTATGCGCACAGCGAGCGCATACGCCTCCGACAACGTTGCCAAATTTAAGTAACGTCTTCAACAAGGTGGCACGTGGTAAATTCGTTTTTTAAACATATCAGTAAACGGCTTATAATATTATTGTAAAATATAGTGAACAGCAATACAAAATCTCCCATTCCGTCGGTCTCTCTGTCCGTTGGCGCGAAAACTTAAAAACTGCTTGACGGAAAACTAAAATATTTTAGAAATATATTAGTCTGAGACCTAGCTTAAAACCCAAAACATTTCCGATTAACTATGTACAGCATGAACACTTTAAAACATTAATTTCTAAAAATAAGATATTAGTGTCCATAATAAATAATGTAGCCAAATAAAAATGTTTGGGGCATAACAAACCAAAAAGACAGTGTGTTCTGCGCTTGCATTAAATTATGTGGCATCCAAAAACTAATGGAAAATCCCGGGCCGAGAGGGCAGTAAGCTTTCACCTTGTTGGGGATCATCAGACTGACGTAACCCTCAGGCAGCAGGCATAGTTCTGTTTTAGAAGAAGTGTTGACTATGCAGGATTGCTATTGATGGTTACGTCAGTCTGATGATCCCCAAAATTTTGCGCCACATTCAGAGGGTTGATCTTTTGACTTCTATCGCGAGAGAAAGTATTTTATTGGCGAAAAAAAATCTTTCGAGATTTTTTTCAGATCACGTTTGGGGGTGCCCAGATCAGGGAAAACATGGTTTCCGATTTCCGTCTGTATGCTGGCGCGGAAACTTAAAAACAGCGTGAGCGAGCACATTTTAATAAATAGTATCTATTTTTTGTTTAAAATGATACATTTTACACAAATTATACTTTGTATGTAGCTAAGTCTTTTACCGTTGATATAATAGTATTTTTTATTGTTTCTTTAATTCGAAAATATAAGCATTCTGATGAACCCAAAGCTTTCAGTGACAATTTCGATTTTTCTTACAACAGGATGTGAAAGAGTAGAAAAATGCTTGTTTAGTTTTGTAATAACTCTAAAACATTAGCTTAAAAGAAATAAACACGCAAATGACAATTTTACGTAAAAAAACTTGATAAAATTTTTATACAGGGTGGGAAGTTTAAAAAAATCTTTTCTATGTCTTTTTCCCCGACTGGGATTAAGCGTAAGTTCGTGGCTTTTTCTTTTTTAAAGTGCATTTTACCTTGTATATAGAGCAAACAAATATTATCTTTTTCTTCCCTCGCTGGAGGAGTTAATATTTTCTTCGTTTAATAATCGCCTCCCGAAATTTTTTCAGATCTTTACATTTTGGGGTTTCACAAAAAAATATTTTCTCATTTCCGTCAGTCTGTCCGTGGCCGTGGGCGCGAAAACTTGCTAATTACTCGAACAAAATAAAAAAAAATGCATATAAATTAGGCTTTGTCCTGGCTCGAAACCGGCCAATAAAATTTATACAGGGCGGAATCCAACCTCAAAAACTATATTTCTGATTTCGTCGCTGTAACTAAAATACAAAAATTGTGTTTTGTCTATAGCTAAAGATTTTATCGTTGATATAATTTAAGGCACTGTTGATGCCCTAGATATAGGGCGGGCCTCTTAAAAAATTTAATTTTGCTGGCTTTTGCTCTAGTTAAGGCACTGTATATTTTCCTACGATAATACTTATAATACTTAGTTACATTTTACATTAGTTAGTTATTATTTATAAACTTGCATGTGCTACAGTTTGAGTTGATATTATAGCTTACTAGTTAATGTAGGTTACGTGCTACTGTTGACAATTAAAGACAAAATAGTTTGCATTTTGAAAGTTTATTATTATTTCACGACAGATAATCCATGCAAAGAATTTTATATATTTTCAGTACTGAACTGATGTACTGAAGTTATAAGAAAGTATATAAACTGAGGACCAAGTAGGAATTTATTCTTACCTTGACAGTAATTCTGAATTATTAAAACTGATTTTTTTTTAATTTCTTGTTTATTTTTAAAAATTGCATCGCTGACGCGCCACCCTTAAAAGTTTTAGGAGCCTAAGCCCGAGCTTTCTAGGCTTTTTGGATAATACGCTCCTGTATAGGGCGGACAACTTTAGAAAATTTAACATAATATTTATAATATATTATTAATGTTTTTCACATATAGCTCTGTCGCTGGCAAAACTATATGCACTTTTTATTTATTGTTTCGTCAGAGTATTTATCCATTTTAACATATTAAATCTTATTTATTCTTGTCTAATTATCCTTTTTTAGTGTTCCTTGAAATGGAATCACTTCCATTTCAAGGAACACTAAAAACTTCCGTCTATCAGAGGGGATTTTCTCTGAAACTGTTCAACGTAATCATTTGAAATTTAGCACAGAGATAGAGTGTGGTGGACCAATTATAGACGTGAAGTATAGGAAGTTAAATTTCGATTCTGGGGGTTAATTTAGGGTGGCAAATTGGGAAATGGAAATTTTTTTCAAGGGCATTGTGTGGGGAGCCTAATGAAAGCTTATTGAAGAACGAATTAAACAATATTTATAATATATTTTCTATGCATTTTTTAAATATTTTTCGGAAAAAACGTGTAAAAATTGTTGTCCCCCGCCACCCTTATCACTTATCACCAGAAGGAGCGTTTAGAAAATTCTGACAAAAAATCATGAACATTGAGAATTAGCTGTACCTAGATTAAACCAAAATTATCAGGATTGAACAATTCTACGCGATAATAATAATAATAAAGATGTTTATTTATGCCAATAAAACAATTAAAAATATAAATATAAAAATGATAAACTAAAAAAGAAAACCAAAAAATGACAGTAGTATACTAGTTGGCATAAATAGGTAGAGTTTTGATTTATAAAAAATCATTCTTCCAATCCTACCCTTACTAAATAATTTTTTATATTTTTTTTGAAAGTTATATAGCTTAAGCCCCTCAGACTAGAAGGAATATTATTATAAATTACAGAAGAGGTATATTTAATCGAAGACTTATATTTTTCAGTATGATGTTTAGGTATTTCTATTGCGTTCTGATTTCTAGTATTAACATTATGAATATTATTCCTGAATTCAATTTTTTCAAATAAATATCTTGGTTTCTGAGTTAAAATTATTTTATAAATAAAACAGGATATGTGGATTTCGCGTCTTTTTTCTAATTTAATTAAATTATGTTGGTCAAAACTAGGTGATACGTGATCATACTTTTTTAGCCCTATTGAAAAACGAACACAGTTATTTTGAAGAATTTGTAATTTCTGTTTATCTTCGTTACTGATATTTTTGTGATAAATGATATCACAGTAATCTAATCCACTTAGAATAATTGAATCAACCAGTCTAAGTTTAGTATCGGTATTTAAGTAGTCCTTAAAGTTATATAAAATTCTTAGTTTGTAGTATGCTTTTTTAATTATATTTTTTATATGTTCATGAAAATTAAGATGCTGATCAAAAATTACTCCAAGATTTTTGCCAAATTCGATTGACGGTATATTAAAACTATTGTTAAGAACAATTTTGAAATCAGAATTAGTTTTTATTTTAGTGATTAGTGTTTTAGGACCAGTTAAAATTAAGTTAGTTTTATTTTCATTTATTTTTAATCCGTGATCAATTGTCATAAATAATTTAATTGTTTATTTCCTTATAACTGCTGAATTATTGGTTTTAGAAAAAAAGATTTTCGACAAAAAAGATTTCTCACCATGTAAAGAACAACTTTTGTGCTTACACGATTCTCAAAATTTGTAATTTGGCCTATTCAGCTCCGCGCACACACGATGTGATACGGCGTTGGTGCTGTCGGCGGCGGGTAGCGCGGCAGATGGGCGGAGGTCGGGCGGCCGAGGTTTGCTCAGGTTAAGTGGGGAGCACGGAACACTAATTGTGCAAGTATAGCTTGCACTGGACCGATTTCTTATATTTTTATTTCTGTTCCGTGAAAGGCAGATTTTTTGTATCCTTTATAAGTTACGCAGTGTGAAAATAATAATATATATAAAACAAATTTAAGCTCCATTATTTTCCTCTTTGCCTATAATTTCTTACACCTGTCTCACCTGTAATTTTTTTCTAAATAACTTTTAAAATGTAGCAAATCCATTTTGATGCAGATTACATTATTTAGCTGTAAATCGGTAAAAGCTAAAGTTGATATAATATAATATATAATCTACTTAGAATTTTGTTAGCTTAAAAATCCACCATTACCAGGTGTAAAGGGTAGAATTAAATTTTGATATTCACGTAATTTTTTAAGCAATGATTTATTTCATTACTATTATTTTTGTCGACTTTAAAACAATTTTTTAAGTATAAAAAATGAAAATAAATATAATATTTAAAAAGAACCAAATCTATTTGGGTGCCTTTATTAATTTTAATATTTTGAATGGATATTTTCTCGAAAGTCTATTTTAATATTTGTTATTAGCTAGTATGCCATGGAAAATATAAGGTTCTAAAATAAATTTGACCAATGCGTACCAGTGTCTTACTTAAGGTGAACACAAGCTAATAGCTCGGTTAATTATGGAATTTCATTTTTGGCGTGTTGATGCAGTCACAACGCACATTTCCACTGTTTTAAAATTTTTTCTACCTCATAGACGTACGTTTTCATAGTGGTTAAAAGAAAATTATTTGATGTGCTTTGGGACCCTTTCAATTAAAAAAAAAATTAGATATGCATTTGCTACCTCCTGAAACCCGAATACGACGCTTGACAGAGTTGCGTCAACATGGGCTTTAAGCTTTTCGTTTAACGCTATATTTTAACGTTGAAAGTTGTGTATTTTTCCATTTTTACCTAACATAAGGAGTTTTTTACATCCTTTTGTTTTTTATTGCCTTAAGTCTTTAACAACCCTAAGCAACACATTGACTTTAAGAGAAATTATAAGTAAGTAATAAAAAAGTATCAAAATTGGTAATAGATCTAAATATTAAAAATAAATAAATACGTTTTAGCATTTTAATAAAATTCTTCATTAAATGGGTGAAAATATAGTAGACTATTTAACCAGGCGATTCCAAACGTTTCGAGTAGTCAGTACACGTTGGTACTGACGACCGACGTTGGTACACGTTTCTAAAAAACATATTGTTGAAAATCAGCGACCAACATTTAATGCTAGTCGCCAAGAAATGAGCCGCTGAAATTTAACCATAGCGTTTTTAAAAACGTGTGCAAATGGATTCGCCAGCGACTCAAAAACTAAACATTTGCAGGCCCTTGTTTCAATAAAATTGATGCCACACAGAAAAAATTACGCAAAATCTCATTTAAAGTGTGGATGTTACAGATAATTATTATAATGTGTCGATTATACTACGCCGTTATATATTACGATAAAAAGTTTTTCTGGCATTTTTTCAGTGTCAGGTAAATTTAAACAAAAATAACATGGTAATTTTGATAACTAGAACAGAAGGGTTTTGATAGGAATGCTTGATTGAAAAACTTTCATTCGAACACTTTTCAGACATTCCTTTAAGGTCCAAGAACTAGTTCTAGTTTTAGTGAAATTTTAACGATATAAATTGTTTTAGGAGCAGAAAAAGTTACACCTTCAGGGGCGTGTCTGTAAGTTTAGCTCAGAAACAAACGGAAACATGCTCTTTAAATAGAAAACCAAGAATATCAAAAACTCCTAATATTATACTAAATTAAAGAAAAACACTTTAATATTTGTAGAATGAGAATTTAGAGTTCTCTAAACCACCTGAGATGCCTTATATAATAAGGACTAAACAAATGATGGTAAAACAAGCTATTCTCCGGACTATATGTCCCTCCGAGTGCTGGATTACATACCAAAATTTGCCGTATTTTCTTCTAACAGAGTTAGATTGTAAAATACGTTTTCAGAATGCAAGAAACTACCAGGATGAAGGAAACTTTTTCTTTAGTTAGGATGTCGTCACCTGCAGACCAGTTTCGAACTCTTTAGTACAAGATAGACATAGGCGCTGCCTATGTCTTACTGCTTATACAGTTCGACATCACAGCTTCAAAAGGATTTACTTTTTCCGAAGGAAGGTATGTTCGTCTATCTTGTACTGATGAGAACTAAATGTTTCCTTCTTCCTGGTAGTTTCTTGCATGTTAGAAGAAAATACGGCAAATTTTGATATGTAATCCAGCGCCCGTAGAGACATATAGTCCGGAGAATAGCTTGTTTTACCATCATTTGTTTAGTCCTTATTATATAAGGCATCTTCAGGTGGTTTAGAGAACTCTAAATTTTCATTCTACATATTTACGTGTACACCTGACAAGTGACAAGTAGACTTCATTCAACTTTAATATTTGTTATATTACTCTTGCGCTTAATTTTTGACCACGCCTCTGTACAATATACGAACTTAAGCATAATCTCGACACCATTAGTGGACATCCCTCTAAATGTGGGCAATATCTCTTTTGTTTAGACTTGGTAATGTTTCGTGTTAGAGCGTGACAACAATTTAGCAAAAATAAATTTTAAAAAAGTTCTACTACTGTAACATACATTAGTAATAAGAGTATCTATTATCTATTTTTATCGTTTTCTTATCATATAAAAAACTGTACAAATAAAGTTACAGACCCCTATACCAAAGCGTTCACCGATCTTATACACATATGTACATTTTCGGAGCCCCAATCGTAATTTCAGCAACTACTTTAAAACATAAAATAATCATAAAAGTAAATTATTTACACACGCGTAAATCTTCCTTATTATTGGCCTCCTTACCTTGTTGCCATATTTCAGAGGCATAATAGTACGGAGAGCATGTGGAGGCAAATTCGTCAGTACCATTAATTACAGTGTATATGCGTATAAAACGGTGGCGCCCCGTAGATAAAATATTATGAACTGCATTGTATAACTGTACATGTATATCGACCAAAAAGCCTCCGAACAAAAATTTGTGAAACTTCTTCTGCTGACTTAAATCTACAAATAAATCCATTATACACGCAAATTCGCTTTGGCCTCCGATTTTGCGAATGCGCCTCCGATTTTGGAGGCGTGTTCTATGAAAGCATATATATTTTGGAGGCGTATAAGACATTTTGCATATATATATATATATATATATATATATATATATATATATATATATATATATATATATATATATTTTTTTTATTTGAGGGTTCTTGGGTTTTTGGATCCCGGGGAAAAATTATACAAATTTGTGGGTTCTTATTCACATTATATTTACGTTTCGGTCGTATTCTTCGGCCTTCATCAGAATTTTATTTGTGTTTTTTGAAAGCTTCGAACGAAACTTCAGCGGTGCACTGGTAAACCATCACAAATTATATTTACATAGGAACAGTGACACAGACATAATTATAGTGAAAAACATTTAATTTATTAATATATATATATATATATATATATATATATATATATATATATATATATATATATATATATATATATATATATATATATATATATATATCTAAAACAACGTCACATTCAGCACCATGTAGGTTCATTGGAGAGTTTTCCAATGGTTTACCAGTGCACCGCTGAAGTTTCGTTCGAAGCTTTCAAAGACACAAATAAAATTCTGATGAAGGTCGAAGAATACGACCGAAACGTAAATAAAATGTGAATAAGAACCCACAAATTTTTATAATTTTTTCCCCGGGATCCAAAAACCCAAGAACCCTCAAATAAAAAAATATATTATAAGGATCCAAGAAACAAATCAAACCATAAACTATATATATATATATACAGGGTGGTGCAACCAAGATGGGGTGGACGATTGTGAGTAAACGGTGAGGAATTTCGAAAAAATTTGTTTTGGATATTATCGATAGTCAGACACGCTATGTTTTAAAATTATTGCCATAATACAGGGTGGTCCGAAAAACTCGTGACGAACCAAACTTGTATATTTTTAAATGGGACACCCGGTATATTATTGTTCCAATTGATTCTCCTGTTCGTTACGATCATTTTGATATAGGGTTTATTGGGTCTAAAACTTATAGTAAGGGAATGGGAGGCGGTTAAAGTTGAAAAAATGCTCACAGTTCGGCCATTTTTTAAAGAAATTTGAAACAGGTATGGAAAAACCAAATATTCCATAAAACGTTACATATCCTTGAATACATTAATCACTTGCAATTTGTTTAACATTATTCACTGTTATACAGGGTGGTCAGGTTTTGCAAATACGCCCTGGACTCATTTTTTTTTAAATGGAACACCCTATATATTTTATTTTCATGTTAAAGATAACATTACTAGCTTTCAAAAAATACCATACATGATGCCTTTCTGACCAACAGTTTTTTAGTAAACCAGCCGTGAAAGCAAAGTTTCTTCATTCTAATACGATTATACTGAATTTACGTTGTTTATTATTGAAATGAAACAAAAGATTGACGAACTTGTCAAAGCTACTGCCGCATAATCCATTATTTACAAGTTAAGTGTAGGTGGCCCAATAATTATGAGGTAAGAAAACTGAGCCCCGAAACTTTTACATGTTTATTAGAGATATTTCAAAAAACAGAAAATATTGTTTTTAGGAAATGTAAAGTAATTAATAAACAAAGATAATCAGTTATCAGTATTATTAATAGTGTAAGGAAATTAATTAAGCAAAAACAGAACATCTTTTAAAATTATTTAGGTATGTACTTACTTGTTTAAATTAAATTAGGTTTACAAGTAAGTACATACCTAAATAATTTTAAAAGATGTTCTGTTTTTGCTTAATTAATTTTCTTACACTATTAATAATACTGATAACTGATTATCTTTGTTTATTAATTACTTTACATTTCCTAAAAACAATATTTTCTGTTTTTTGAAATTTCTCTAAAAAGCATGTAAAGGTTTCGGGTCTCAGTTTTCTTACCTCACCTACGCTTAACTTGTAAATAATGGATTATGCGGCAGTAGCTTTGACAATATTTTGTTTCATTTATAATAGTCTCATGGCCTCCTAATATTAGATATTTAATAATAAACAACGTAAAAATTCAGTATAATCGTATTAGAATGAAGAAACTTTGCTTTCACGGCTAGTTTACTAAAAAACTGTTGGTCAGAAAGGCGTCATGTATGGTATTTTTTGAAAGCTAGTAATGTTATCTTTAACATGAAAATAAAATATACAGGGTGTTCCATTTAAAAAAAATGAGTCCAGGGCGTATTTGCAAAACTTGACCACCCTGTATAACAGTGAATAATTTTAAACAAATTGCAAGTGATTAATGTATTCAAGGATATGTAACGTTTTATGGAATATTTGGTTTTTCCATACCTGTTTCAAATTTCTTTAAAAAATGGCCGAACTGTGAGCATTTTTTCAACTTTAACCGCCTCCCATTCCCTTACTATAAGTTTTAGACCCAATAAACCCTATATCAAAATGATCGTAACGAACAGGAGAATCAATTGGAACAATAATATACCGGGTGTCCCATATAAAAAAATACAAGTTTGGTTCGCCACGAGTTTTTCGGACCACCCTGTATTATGGCAATAATTTTAAAACATAGCGTGTCTGACTATCGATAATATCCAAAAAAAATTTTTTCCAAATTCCTCACCGTTAAAAATTTGTGGGTTCTTATTCACATTATATATATATATATATATATATATATATATATATATATATATATATATATATATATATATATATTATATTATATATATATATATATATATATATATATATATATATATATATATATATATATATATTATATTATATATATATATATATATATATATATATATATATATATATATATATATATATATATATATATATATATATATATATATATATATATATATATATATATATATATATATATATATATATACAGTGATGGGCAGAATTTACGCAGCATATGGGAAAAATTTGTATTGTTAGCTTTTAACAAATACCGATGTTGGCAATCGTTTCTGCATCATTGCAAACCCCAAAAAACATTAAACAGTGGCGTTCGCCTTTTGGGGTTTGGCGGGAAATTTCAAAAAATCAAAAATTATACAGCAAAAATGACCTTAAATGAAAAGATATCCAAATTTTTTATTAAGAAATGTTGTTTAGAATTAAATATTGAAGACGTACACAAATTTTAAAAGCAATTGAATAAAAAATAAGAAATACTTGTTTTTGCCACATTATAAATTTGTTAATACTAATAATGCAATTTTTCGTGAAAAATATTATTAACTGCACTAAAACAATTACTCCAATTCACGTTCCCTAAAATTATACTTTTTAGTTGCCTTTCTTAATAAGAAAAAAGAAATTGTTCAATTCTGGCTGGTACTCCATTGCTTCATAACGAAAAATTTTTATGGCCTGTGCATGCTAGACCCCTCCAATCAATTTATTATTAATAAAAGGCATACATGTTTATGTTTTTTAATAGAGCTTTATTATTCTTATTCTTAAATATCAGTCAAAACAAATTAAAAATTGGAAATGATAAACTAAATATGTATTTAAATCATTCACCTAATTAAAATAAAAGATTAGAAAGCAGTTTAATAAGCACAATTTCCAAATTTAGTTTTCCGAAAATTCCTTTAAATTAACCTATATTTAAACATTTATTTCCCAAATTACATTTCGAAACGACTAGGAACAAAAATGTATCGTGTAAAATAAATCAGAAATCGTCGGATTTTAAATAAGCCTAAATAATAAAGTGAGTCATGGAAAAATTTACACCATCGTTGTTGCCTAGAGACCGATAAGTCAAATTGTCAAAATTACTCTTGTCCCTTGTTTAAGATACTTTATTTTTTTATTATTTACGTTCTTATAAAATAAGATATAATATTAATTAGGTGAATGATTTAAATACATATTTATCATTTCCAATTTTTAATTTCTTTTGAATGATATTTAAAAATGTTTAAGAATAAGAATAATAACGCTGTATTAAAAAACATAAACATGTATGCCTTTTATTAATAATAAATTGATTGGAGGGGTCTAGCATGCACAGGCCATAAAAATTTTTCGTTATGAAGCAATGGAGTACCAGCCAGAATTGAACAATTTCTTTTTTCTTATTAAGAAAGGCAACTAAAAAGTATAATTTTAGGGAACGTGATTTGGAGTAATTGTTTTAGTGCAGTTAATAATATTTTTCACGAAAAATTGCATTATTAGTATTAACAAATTTATAATTTGGCAAAAACAAGTATTTCTTATTTTTTACTCAATTACTTTTAAAATTTGTGTACGTCTTCAATATTTAATTCTAAACAACATTTCTTAATAAAAAATTTGGATATCTTTTCATTTAAGGTCATTTTTGCTGCATAACTTTTGATTTTTTAAAATTTCCCGCCAAACCCCTAAAGACGAACGCCACTGTTTAATGCTGTTTGGGGTTTCCAATGATGCAGAAACGATTGCCAACATCGGTATTTGTTAAAATCTAACAATAAAAATTTTTCCCATATGCTGCGTAAATTCTGCCCATCACTGTATATATATATATATATATATATATATATATATATATATATATATATATATATATATATATATATATTATATTATATATATTAGGGTGTCCGTTATTTCCCGACTTTAACATTATTCAAAGCTCGGTAGTTATTTCGGTTCTAGGACCCCAAAAACGGGGTTTCCCCAAGTTTCAGGTCGATCCGTTGCAAATAGCTGTGCCACCGGACACTTCATTTTTCCCATGTTATTTAAATGGGGAAGGGCATTTTTCTTGGTATTTTTGGGATTACGTAATACTAATTCAGACAATCCGTTTACTAACTGTTGAATACCATTCTACAATGATATTTTTACATGTAGGAACAGTTATTTAGCTCATTCGTAAAAAAAATATATACAGTGTCCTGCAAAAAGTTCACCACATATGGAAAACTTTTTTATTATTGATTTCTCAGAAAATTTTATTCATGATGAAAGTTGGTACCTTAAGAAAAATTAATTTTAACAACTTCAAATTTTAGGTGGAGTATACAGGGTGCTCAAAAAATACTAAAATCTTAGTTTAGAAAAAGAAAAATCTGGCAATTTCAAAAAACTTTCTACACAGAAAGTAAAGCTCCTGTCAAGAGAAGGACAAATGTCAAATAACACTTTCACCAAAAATGTGTCGTTGCAGGGGAATTTCAGGCTAGATTTTGCAAAAAGGGGGTTTTTGGTAAGTTTCGTCCTCAATTTTCCCCACAGCGGTTCTCTCTTGGTCGCGTGGTAGTCAACCAGGCATACGTGCTCTGAGAAAACGGGTAAAGGAGGAAGTGCGGTGCGCGGAGAAGTAAGTCGCGAAATGAGCTAGGGGATGATCAAGAAACGTTGGCAGCGGCCAGTTAGTTAGTCGTTCCCTTCACGACGACGAACAATAAAATAAAAAGACGCTAAGGCGTGGAAAGACGAGTAAAGACGGGCAGTAGTTTTCCTGCATTAAAGACGAGTAAAGACGGGCAGGAGTTTTCCTGCATTAAAGACGGGCAGTGGTTTTCCTGCATTAAAGACGAGGTGTGATCGAGACGCGATCAAAAGACAAGGCGATATATATACGTTAATTAATAATCCGAATCATCTTTTATTGTTAAAGTTCACAAAGACAATAATATGTTCTATTTAAAGGCTAACAGTCTATCATTTTTATGTCTAACTAAATATACATACTAAACTATCCAGAGGCCTGTGATTTTTACCCTAGACAACTGAAGATAAAACCTACATTTTGGGGGCTCAACCGGGATAGAATGTAATAAATGGTGGATATAGTGATGATGATAGTGGATAAAAACTACCGAAAGACGCTCACAAGTGTTAAGAAATAAGCTTGGACATGGTTTTTATGTTACTAACCAACCGTGAGTTACGTGTGACGTGAGTACTTTCTATATATTTTGCAGATTGACTATTTTTTGTAAAATAAATACATTCAAATAAAATTTCAACGTTATGTTTCGTTGCCATGCTGTACCAGACATTTGCGGTAAATTAAAAGAGCTGTAAGAAACGTTATCATATGGTTCAGTTTTCTTTGCCGCGGCTGGAGGTCATATTAGACGAGAGACCCTGCAGTGAGGCTACGATATTCCGACGACGATTTGCGAAATTGTTGATGGGTGAATGCGCCTGTCATAGAGGCTAGCTGATCAGCTGTTTAGATAATACATGGAGTTGCAGATTTCAGGAACTGTGTTTGTATATTTATTTTGAGTTTGTTTAATTGCATTGAAATTGACATTTCCAAGGTAGGATACATGAACTTTTCTTACATTTCTCGCGTTTTTAAAAGAGAAAAGACTGGATAACTTTTAAAAAGATTTTATTAAGAGACAAGTTATAAAATATTAAATATTTATTGATGTTGAAATAAAAAGACATTACGTTTTTTTTGTATTCTATTTTACGGTTACATTAAGAACTGATGGTACACGACTGTTTATGTAAATTCTGCTTTTAGTATTTTATATATTAAGCTTAAGTAGATTTGTTGTTAATTATTTTGATCTCCGAGATTATTTTATGCTTATCTATTGACTAGAAAACTTGCATTTACTTTTGGTTTAGATACTTTATTCTAGAATGATGTTGTGCAATTTTAATATTTGAAGGTTTCGTTATTATTTTAATACGGTGATTTCAGTAGAAATATTTTTGTTTTATAACAAAAGAGTTTTGATTACAGATAGTAAAACAAAATATTTTTGCGGATTTATGTAGTAAGTTAATTTTAAGTAGAGTTAAGAATCGGAGTTGGCTTGGTTATACTGTCGCTATTCTTTTATTTTTGGAAGTTTCATGTATAAATATTTCATGTTTATGTTTAAGTCATACTTCTTTGGTCGTGTCTTGATCTCAGTCGTATTTTCGTTTGTGCGTGTTTGACTTTATATATAAAAAATAGAGACGAACAGCAAAGAACCTAATTGCTTTACGAATTAACTTAGTTAGGTTTAGGAATCTATTTTTGACAAAATGTCTACGTTAGGAGATATAGAAAAAATAGAACAAAATATTACTAACGGGAAGTTGAAAGCTGTAAAGGCGTTACATTTCGCCGCGTATAGTACAGCAAGTCAGCCGACACAAGCGCGACAAAGGGTAAGAGAATTTGCTGGTTTTAATTTGGAAGTTGAATCTAAGCAGTTTAGTGACAAGGTGCAAGAAGTGAAAGATATTTTGCCATTAAGTGATGCTACTGCTGTGTGTCATATATTAGACTTAGACTATGAAGGAGCTCATGATGAAGTAGTAGAACGCGTGTGTAGTTTTTTAAATGACTTATCAGTGAAAGATGAAAACGTCGAAGATGACGAAGAAACGGAAGAAGACGAAAATGAGTCCGATGATGAAGACGAAGATGATCACGAGACTTTAGCCCAAATGCAAAGCCGATTGCGAGCAAAGACAAAAACTAACCACTCTTTTGCATTAACTTTTAGGGACGTCGAAGATAGTATAAGACCTTTTGATGGAAAAGACGATTACCCAGTGAATAAATGGATATCAGATTTTGAGGAAATCGCCGAAGTGACTGGATGGAACGATTTGCAAAAATTAATTTTTGCTAAAAAATCTTTAATAGGACTGGCAAAATTATTCATACAGTCTGAAAAGGGGATTAAGTCTTGGTTAATATTAAAAAAGAAGCTCTTAGCTGAATTCGAAGTCAAGATTAGTAGTGCGCAAGTTCACAAATTGTTAATGTCAAGAAAAAAAAGTTATCAAGAGACGGTGCAAGAATATGCCCTAATAATACGTGAAATTGGAAGTCGTGCAATGATCGAGAGTGAAGTTATTATACAGTATATAATAGACGGGATTCAAGATGAATCATCGAACAAAATAGTGTTGTACGGAGCGAAAAGTTTTGCAGAGTTCAAAGAAAAAATTAAAATGTACGAACAAATAAGGTCAAGAAAATATGGAAGTAAATCTGAAAAGGGAAGATCTACCGAGAAATTTTTGGACAAAAATAGAAACGGAAGACGAGAATTTGGAAAAGGAGTTAAGAATGAAGAAAGAGGTACACAAAAAGAAAAGCACGAAAGTTGTTTTAATTGTGGTCAGCGAGGACACAGGTCTAGAGAATGTCCGGATAAGTCAAAGGGATTAAAATGCTTTAAGTGTAATGACTTTGGTCATATAGCTTCAAAGTGCTCAAAAAAGTTTACTGGAAATCAAAGTGCAACGGGACGTCCTAATACTGTAGATATTCATACCATAGATGTTGTTCCAAAGAATGCACTAAAACTGACTGTCGATGACATAAAGTTAACAGCTTTATTTGACACCGGCAGTGATATCAATGCAATACGAAGTGATGTGTTTGAGAACTATTTTCAGCGCATTCCATTAATCAGAGACAAGATTAAAATTAGGGGTATTGGCAAGGATCAAGTTGATACCTTAGGATACTTTCGAAAAGAAGTTGGCATTAATGAAGAAACGATTATTTTAACATTCCATGTAATCCCTACTGAATCATCGAGCTACAGAGCAATCATTGGAAATGATATTTTGGATCACGTCGAAGTAAGCATCAAAAGTGGAACAGTAGAAGTTTATAAGAAAGAAAAAGAAAATTTCTTGATGGAAATTAGAGTGGCGAAAGAAGAAGGTGAAATTGAGTTAGGAAATATTGAGAATAAAGGAATTAAAAGTGAACTTAAGAACATGAGAGAGAATTATCAACCAATAAAGACGAGAAACACAGAAATTAAAATGAAACTTGTTTTGAAAGACAGTGTACCTCTATACCAGAATCCAAGGAGGCTGTCGATAAACGAGAAGGAAGAGGTTGAGAAACAATTAGGAGAATGGTTGCAAGAGGGGATAATTCGTCCTAGTTGTTCTGAATACGCTAGTCCTATTGTGCTAGTAAAAAAGAGAGATGGTGGAACACGAATATGTTGTGACTACCGTAAAATAAACCAAAAAGTTGTAAAAGACAGATTTCCACTTCCATTGATCGAGGACGTTCTAGATCGACTGCAAGGCGCTAAGTATTTCAGCACCATCGACTTAAGAAATGGGTTTTTTCACGTTAGTGTTGATGGAGAGAGTGTGAAATATACATCTTTCGTTACGCCTAGCGGGCAGTTTGAATTTTTAAAATGCCCTTTTGGATTGTGTAACAGTCCGGCAGTTTTCCAGAGATTCATAACACACATTTTCAGAGAATTGTCATTAGCAAATATTGCATTATATTATATGGACGATATCATAATTTTGAGTAGGACAGAAGAAGAAGGAGTCGAAAATTTACGGAAAGTTTTAGAGGTCGCTAGTTCTTTTGGACTAGAGATTAAAAAGAAAAAGTGTCAGTTTCTTAAAACGCGTGTAGATTTTCTTGGATTTATAATTGAGGATGGAAGAGTTCAGCCGTCCGAAGAAAAAACTAAGGCCATAAGAAGATTTGCAGAACCAAAGAATGTTAAGCAGATACAATCATTTCTTGGGCTTACAGGGTATTTCAGAAAATTTATTTTTGGATATGCTGTGATAGCCAGACCGCTAAGTGAACTTCTTAAAAAAGAACGAACATTTGTTTTTGGATCTGAGCAGAAATGTGCATTCGAAAAGTTAAAAGAATTGTTGACAAGTGAACCAGTAATTTACATTTATAAACAAGATGCTGAAACTCAACTGCACACAGATGCTAGCAAGTATGGATATGGGGCGTGCCTCATGCAAAAGTCTACTCATGACGATAAATTTCACCTTGTGTACTACATGAGCAAGAAAATATCACCAGCAGAAGAACGATATAGCAGCTATGAGCTTGAAGTGTTAGCAGTGATCAACGCAGTCAAAAAATTTAGAATTTACTTGCTCGGCATTAAGTTCAAAATTATAACGGATTGCTCTGCATTCCAAAAAACTATGAATAAAAAGGATTTAACAACTCGCGTGGCTAGATGGGCACTGCTACTTGAGGAATATTCATACGAAATTGAACATAGGAGTGGCAGTCGCATGACTCACGTTGATACACTGAGTAGATACCCTGCAGTAATGACGATAAATAAATTAAGCTCCCAAGAAGACGGCATCATTAAAAGACTAAAGTTAGCCCAAGAACAAGATGAATACGTGAGGGCTATTAGAAAAATTGTTAGTTCAGAAGACTACCAGGATTTTTTATTAAAAAATGATATTTTATACAAATACGACAATGGTTTAGAGTTAGTAGTAGTACCCAAACCAATGCAAAATGAAATAATAAGAAGAGCACATGAGGTAGGACATTTTGCTGGACCAAAGACTGAAGAGATCGTGAAAAGAGAGTTTTATATTCCGAAGTTAACAGAGAAAGTTAAAGGTTGTGTTAAAAACTGCGTGGAGTGTATACTAGGAAACAAAAAGGAAGGAAAGAAAGAAGGAATGTTACATCCTATACTTAAAGGTGACGGTCCGCTTAATACATACCATATAGATCATCTAGGACCACTCCCATCCACTAACAAAAATTACCAACACATCTTGGCTGTCGTGGATGATTTTTCAAAATTTGTGTGGCTGTACGCCGTACAATCAACAACGTCCAAAGAAACAATTGATAAACTAAAACTACAACAGAACCTTTGGTAACCCAGCAAGAATTATTTCAGATAAGGGGACTGCTTTTATGTCAAAAGAGTTTCAAGAATATTGTGAAGAAGAGGGAATCGAGCATGTTACTATTACTACCGGAGTACCCAGAGGGAACGGACAGGTAGAGAGAATTAACAGGATTATTATTCCAGTTCTTACTAAATTAAGTATGGATGATCCTACTAAGTGGTTTAAACATATAGACAAAACACAAAGGGCTTTAAATTCGACCATTCAACGAAGCATAGATGCTACACCATTTGAAGTTTTAATAGGTGTTAAAATGAGAAATAAAGAAGATCTACTGATTAGGGAAATGTTGGAGAAAGAAGTTATTGAGATATTTAATAGACAAAGAGAAGAAATACGACACGAGAGTAAGCAGCAGATTTTGAAAGTTCAAGAGGAAAATAGAAAGCAATTTAATCTAAGAAGAAGAAAACCAAGAGACTATAGAGCAGGAGAATTAGTTGCAATCAAACGAACACAGTTCGGTCCGGGTTTAAAACTAAATAAGAAATATCTGGGTAGATACGAAATTACTAAGCTCAAACCAAATGATCGGTATGAAGTGTTAAAAGTCGGTAATGTAGAGAGTCCTCGTCAAACGTCGACTTGTTCCGAATACATGAAGCCCTGGATTAGTTGCGATACCGAGTCCGAGACGGACTCTTAAGTCAGGAGGGCCGAGTGTGGGAATCGTAATTATTTGTTTACATATTATTATTATTATTTTAGTTGCAGTTATTAAAATTTAATAGGACCAAGCGCGAGTAGCGTGGTCGCGTGGTAGTCAACCAGGCATACGTGCTCTGAGAAAACGGGTAAAGGAGGAAGTGCGGTGCGCGGAGAAGTAAGTCGCGAAATGAACTAGGGGATGATCAAGAAACGTTGGCAGCGGCCAGTTAGTTAGTCGTTCCCTTCACGACGACGAACAATAAAATAAAAAGACGCTAAGGCGTGGAAAGACGAGTAAAGACGGGCAGTAGTTTTCCTGCATTAAAGACGAGTAAAGACGGGCAGTGGTTTTCCTGCATTAAAGACGAGGTGTGATCGAGACGTGATCAAAAGACAAGGCGATATATATACGTTAATTAATAATCCGAATCATCTTTTATTGTTAAAGTTCACAAAGACAATAATATGTTCTATTTAAAGGCTAACAGTCTATCATTTTTATGTCTAACTAAATATACATACTAAACTATCCAGAGGCCTGTGATTTTTACCCTAGACAACTGAAGATAAAACCTACATATATATATATATATATATATATATATATATATATATATATATATATATATATATATATATATATATATATATATATATATATATATATATATAGTGGACCATCAACATCAACATACATATACACTAGGTATATTTCTCATATTTACAGATATGTTTATTGTTACACCTTTATAAGGAAAGCGTAGACTTGTTAATTATGTTTTTATATTTTCTCTCAGATATTGTTTTAAAAGTGACTGATGATCAAAAGCCTAGCAGTTCTGTTGTTGAGGAAAGACTGTTATCTCCAAGAGCTTCAACTATCAGACTTCACTACATTTGTCTTCATAAACACCAAGGAAACAAAAGTTGAGGGTACAGCTTAAATCTGCTAGAAGATTAATTCAGTCAGCTATGCTGAAGAAACCGAAGGAGAAGAATGAACACCCAACTCTCTTTTAAAGCTCATATCGATAAAATAGTGCAGCAGGGATATAAAAATTTGGGATTTATCTCAAGATATGGCAAAGACCTTTCACCTGCCTCAATGCCTCTGTGATTTGGTCACCATATTACCAGGGTCACATTATTACAGTCGAAAGTGTTCAACGCACAGGTACAGTAGCCTTTAGCGGAAATATAAATATTTATAACGATTTTGGTTCTTACATTAATTATAATATTGTATTGGATAGATATAATATAAGGTCATTGAAGGAACGACGGATTTCTGCTGACGTTCTCTTTATGTTTAAGCTTTTGAATCGTATCATCTGTTGCCTCCATCGCTTCAACTTGTTTCCTTTAATTTAGTACATAGAACCAGAAATAGTACCAATCCACTTCATTTATCCAATTATGACTTTCACAGCCCCATGTCGCGCATGGTTCGCTGGTTTAACGAGTTTAATTTGGACCCCTTCGGTGGGACTTTGATACAGTTTAAAAAGAAATTACGCAATGTGCTACATGCAATCCAGGCAAACACTGTGGCCAATTTAATTGTTAAGGGTATATTTATTGGTTATATGTTACAGATGTGTATATTTTATGTTTAATATAATTAATTCTTGCCCAGTATTGCATATGTACTTGTAAAGTGTAAAGTTGAAATGAAGAAGTAAATAAATTTGAACTAACTAGGTATCCCTAACAGTGCCAAAGAAAAATTTAAAAAACAAAGAAAAAAATTTAAATTCAACACCTTGAATCTCTAAAACATAACAGCCAGATTCTCCAACGCTAGTCCGGTCTAATTTGACAACCAAAAGTTTTAAACTGACAAGTGTAAGAATAAGACCACTAAGCTTTATACTGTGAATTTATTTATAAGCTTTTTCGCAAATTTATAAAGGAAAGGGCACTGTGAGTACGTACTTTCGATAATAATAGAACTAAATTCATTACAGCAACTCGTTCCAAGATGAAAATCATTTGTAAACCTAGCAAATTGCTGAAATATTAGAATAATTCATAGGTTTTTAATGACGACTTATTAACAATGGCAGCACAAAAACCCGTCAAAACATAACTGATCAACTATAAGATCTTAATTTAAACCAGTACTAAATCTTAAACCTTCTTAGTCAATCTGAACGTAAACGTTTAGAGAACATATTTATATAACCTTTTTTCTTAAAATCATACAAGGAATTATCCCTTAAAGTTTGTCTGTGTATAATTAAGTAACACCCTGTATATTATTTTAATAAAAAATATTTAACACGTTAACGACCAGCACTAAATTTTAAAACTTTACTTCTGGACCAGGGTACTTTTTTGTTAAATTTTGATAAAGGGAGGTTTAATAATTCTTTCTTTTTCAAAAATAATGTGTTTGAAAAAAGGTTTTAACAAAAAAAACATGTGTACCAAATGGGTACACGCGGTCTGATATAAAAACTATATTGGTTAAGTTTACCACAGACCATGTGGCCCATATTGGGTCACAGCCAAAACATTTATTTTGCATTTTATTTAAAAAAAAATAAACAAGTAAATTCCCTTATAAGGTAACATTACATTCTAAACATAAAAAAATACAAGTATAACGTTATTATCAACTTACGGGGTCTAATTTTAAAAATATATTGGTTAAGTTTACCACAGACCATGTGTTCCATATTGGGTCACAGCCAAAATGTTTATTTTAAAAAAATAGACAAGTAAATTCCATTATACATTACATTCTAAACATACAAAAACTACAAGTACGATGTTATTATCTACTTAGCAAAAGAAGTATGGCGTTCGAAAAAACAACTTACACACATATACATATGTACTATAATATAAAAAAATCACTTCATTTTTACCAACCCAAAGTCATTTTTTATTTCCCAGGGACCAGACCTACTAAGCGCCAGATTTAAATACACTGAAGCTGCGTCCCTGTTAGATCCACACGACTTAAAACATGAACATTGACTGTGTCCAAATAGGGTCACGCGGTCTGTGCAGAACACAGGGTGCGCACCAATATGGTGCACATGGTCATTAACGTGTTAAGCAACAAAATTTGTTTTATTTTTCGTAATTAGCGGCATTAAATAAGCAGAATATAAATACACAATCATGTGGATAAAATTTGCAAATTCTTATTTATATGGAATTTCAATAAACATAATTTTATTAAGCAACAAATGTCATACTTTAGGCACAGGCGTAACTACGGGGGGGCGGGCCCTCTCAGGGCTTTCCAGCCCCCCCCCCCCAGAATTTTTCCAATTCTAAAATAGGCGAAGCCCCATTATATATATATATATATATATATATATATATATATATATATATATATATATATATATATATATATATATATATATATATAATAATAAGCTTTCGGGAAAATGAATATTTTTAAATCAAAATCGAAAAATAAGAATTTCTCTATAAAATCAATAGTGAAGGTAAGTTACGCGGAACGATTTTGGACTCTCTTATTAGAACTCTAAAAATTATTTATATGACATTTTAGCCCATCTCTTAAAATAAGGGGTGGGGGGAGGGTGAAATTGTATTGCAGAAAAAGTTGGATAACTTTCGGCTACGTTAACCGATTTTAGCAAACTTGGTCTTGTTTTAAAGCTATTTGATAGCCGAATGACAGCCTGTAATAATACTAAAGTTTTTGTTTAAGCCTGACCCGCCAGATGGCGTATTTTGATCGCTTCAGGAGTTTACCCAATTTTCCATGACAAGGTAAATGGAAGGCTATATTTTTTATATTACTTTCTTATTACTCGTAAAATTACCTAAAAAATGGCAGAAACCGTAAGTCGCTATCGTTTTTCAAACTTAAGTTATGAGCAAAAATCTCTTTAGGAAATATTATTTGTAAATTTTAACGTGAAATTCGAAATTTTTTCGCAATAACCAGTACTAATCAACCTAAAACTTAAAAGCTTCCGAAAAAATATTGTCATCATAAAGTAGCAACACTTGTAGATATGAGGTCCTGGAAAAAAATCGACTGATACTTTTTTCATTAGTATTTTATTTGTATTTGTATTGGGTTTCTTTTTAAATTAATATTAATTAACATTTCACTTGCAAAGATCATTACTTTTTTAGGAAATGCTCAAAATTTCCGCCATTATTGTCAATGCAACTTTGAAGTCTTCGCCGTGTTCCATTAATAGCAGTTTCGATTTCTGCAACAGAAATAGATGCTATCGCATTTCGGATTCTACGAATCAAGGCTTCTCGTGTGGTTGGCCGGGTCTGGTAGACAATATCTTTAAGCCTTCCCCATAAGTAAAAGTCCAAAACGGTTAAATCAGGAGACCTGGGTGGCTAAGGAAATAAACTACCCATTCCTATCCATCTAGTGGGAAACTGGATATTCAAATATTCTCTCACGTTGAGAGCATAATGAGCGGGGCAACCGTCGTGTTGAAACCACATGTTTACACGAGTTTCTAAAGTCACTTCTTCCAAAAGAATTGGCAAATGGTTTCTTGAAAACTCCAAATACCTTGCTCCATTAAGCGTCTCTTCAAACATAAAAACAATAATTTTACCTTCAATAATGCCGAACCAGACATTTACGCTAAATTGATTTTAATGATCGATTTCTATCATCCAATGCGGATTATGTGCCGACCAATAATGCATGGTATGTAAGTTTACTTGACCTCTACTAGTAAAGGTAGCCTCATCTGTCCATAAAATTTGGGACAAAAAATTTGGATTTTCTCTGGTCATTTCAAGCATCCAGTGGCAGAAATCTAGCCTTCGGTCAACATGATATGCATGTAATCTTTCTTTTTTGAGAATCCTCTGTACAACCGATCGAGGAATTACCAGATCTCTTTCTATACCTCTAATACTGCGTTGAGGATAAGCTTCAATGTAACCAAGCACATTTATGATATTGACTTCATTTCGAGTTCTGCGAATCCTGTTTTTGGCTTGTATCTGCAACACTTGCCCAGTTTCTCGCAAACGTCTTGCTAAACGTCTAAAAACTTTTCGCGAAAAATGTCGTCTCTCAGGATATCTTACAGCGTACTCCCGCGAGCCAATAACTGCGTTTTCAAAACATTGAAAATAAACTGCCAGCATGTCATATGCTTCAGCAACAGTGTAAGACATACTTTTCGAACAGATTAAACTGTTTTTAATACAAAAACACAAGATTCGACTTCAAAATAACGAATAACTTATTAAAGGCGAAAATTGATGACAGCTAAATATTGTCAATTTCATTCTTTCATTTTCCATGGCTTACTTATTATTAATAAACATTTCCTGTTAGACTTTTATTGCATTTTCGTTACTTACCTTATGATGACTTCAAAGTGGCATTGACAATAATGGCGGACATTTTGAACATTTGCTAAAAAAGTAATGATCTTTGCAAGTGAAATGTTAATTAATATTAATTTAAAAAGAGATACAATACAAATACAAATAAAATACAAATGAAAAAGTATCAGTCGATTTTTTCCAGAACCTCAGAACAACAAGTGTTACTACTTTGCGATGACAATATTTTTTCAGAAGCTTGTAAGTTTTAGGTCGATTAATACTGGTTATGCGAAAAATTTTCGAATTTCACGTTGAAATTTACAAATAATATTTCCTAAAGAGATTTTTGCTCATAACTTAAGTTTGAAAAACGATAGCGTCTTCCGGTTTTTGCCATATTTTAGGTAATTTCACAAGTAATAAGAAAGTGATATAAAAAATATAGCCTTCCATTTACCTTATCATGGAAAATTGGGTAAACCCCTGAAGCGATCAAAATACGCCATCTGGCGGTTCAGGCTTAAACAAAAACTTTAGTATTATTACAGGCTGTCATTCGGCTATCAAATAGCTTTAAAACAAGACCAAGTTTGCTAAAATCGGTTAACGTAGCCGAAAGTTATCCAACTTTTTCTGCAATACAATTTCACCCTCCCCCCACCCCTTATTTTAAGAGATGGGCTAAAATGTCAAATAAATAATTTTTAGAGGTCTAATAAGAGAGTCCAAAATCGTTCCGCGTAACTTACCTTCACTATTGAATTTATAGAGAAATTCTTATTTTTCGATTTTGATTTAAAAATACGCCATCTAGCGGTAAAATTACTAAGTGGAAAATAATTTTAATAGATTTCTCGGGATCACTTTTGTAATAATATTTTTTTCCCGAAAGCTGTAGGGCAAATAGTTTCCTAGATACAGCCGGTGGCCGACCTTAGCGGGACACCCGGTATATATATATATATATATATATATATATATATATATATATATATATATATATATATATATATATATATATATATATATATATAGTGGACCATCAACATCAACATACATATACACTAGGTATATTTCACAAATTAATAAATATTATACATGCCGTACCATATACGTTGTTGTGTGTTACAGCTTTTATAACTTTCTGTTTTAAAATTACATTTTTTTAACACACTCACAAATATTTTTTTCTCATATTTACAGATATGTTTATTGTTACACCTTTATAAGAAAAGCGTAGACTTGTTAATTATGTATTTATATTTTCTTTCAGATATTGTTTTAAAAGTGACTGATGATCAAAAGCCTAGCAGTTCTGTTGTTGAGGAAAGACTGTTATCTCCAAGAGCTTCAACTATCAGACTTCACTACATTTGTCTTCATAAACACCAAGGAAACAAAAGTTGAGGGTACAGCTTAAATCTGCTAGAAGATTAATTCAGTCAGCTATGCTGAAGAAACCGAAGGAGAAGAATGAACACCCAACTCTCTTTTAAAGCTCATATCGATAAAATAGTGCAGCAGGGATATAAAAATTTGGGATTTATCTCAAGATATGGCAAAGACCTTTCACCTGCCTCAATGCCTCTGTGATTTGGTCACCAAATTACCAGGGTCGCATTATTACAGTCGAAAGTGTTCAACGCACAGGTACAGTAGCCTTTAGCGGAAATATAAATATTTATAACGATTTTGATTCTTACATTAATTATAATATTGTATTGGATAGATATAATATAAGGTCATTGAAGGAACGACGGATTTCTGCTGACGTTCTCTTTATGTTTAAGCTTTTGAATCGTATCATCTGTTGCCTCCATCGCTTCAACTTGTTTCCTTTAATTTAGTACATAGAACCAGAAATAGTACCAATCCACTTCATTTATCCAATTATGACTTTCACAGCCCCATGTCGCGCATGGTTCGCTGGTTTAACGAGTTTAATTTGGACCCCTTCGGTGGGACTTTGATACAGTTTAAAAAGAAATTACGCAATGTGCTACATGCAATCCAGGCAAACACTGTGGCCAATTTAATTGTTAAGGGTATATTTATTGGTTATATGTTACAGATGTGTATATTTTATGTTTAATATAATTAATTCTTGTCCAGTATTGCATATGTACTTGTAAAGTGTAAAGTTGAAATGAAGAAGTAAATAAATTTGAACTAACTAGGTATCCCTAACAGTGCCAAAGAAAAATTTAAAAAACAAAGAAAAAAATTTAAATTCAACACCTTGAATCTCTAAAACATAACAGCCAGATTCTCCAACGCTAGTCCGGTCTAATTTGACAACCAAAAGTTTTAAACTGACAAGTGTAAGAATAAGACCACTAAGCTTTATACTGTGAATTTATTTATAAGCTTTTTCGCAAATTTATAAAGGAAAGGGCACTGTGAGTACGTACTTTCGATAATAATAGAACTAAATTCATTACAGCAACTCGTTCCAAGATGAAAATCATTTGTAAACCTAGCAAATTGCTGAAATATTAGAATAATTCATAGGTTTTTAATGACGACTTATTAACAATGGCAGCACAAAAACCCGTCAAAACATAACTGATCAACTATAAGATCTTAATTTAAACCAGTACTAAATCTTAAACCTTCTTAGTCAATCTGAACGTAAACGTTTAGAGAACATATTTATATAACCTTTTTTCTTAAAATCATACAAGGAATTATCCCTTAAAGTTTGTCTGTGTATAATTAAGTAACACCCTGTATATTATTTCAATAAAAAATATTTAACACGTTAACGACCAGCACTAAATTTTAAAACTTTACTTCTGGACCAGGGTACTTTTTTGTTAAATTTTGATAAAGGGAGGTTTAATAATTCTTTCTTTCTCAAAAATAATGTGTTTGAAAAAAGGTTTTAACAAAAAAAACATGTGTACCAAATGGGTACACGCGGTCTGATATAAAAACTATATTGGTTAAGTTTACCACAGACCATGTGGCCCATATTGGGTCACAGCCAAAACATTTATTTTGCATTTTATTTAAAAAAAAAATAAACAAGTAAATTCCCTTATAAGGTAACATTACATTCTAAACATAAAAAAATACAAGTATAACGTTATTATCAACTTACGGGGTCTAATTTTAAAAATATATTGGTTAAGTTTACCACAGACCATGTGTTCCATATTGGGTCACAGCCAAAATGTTTATTTTAAAAAAATAGACAAGTAAATTCCATTATACATTACATTCTAAACATACAAAAACTACAAGTACGATGTTATTATCTACTTAGCAAAAGAAGTATGGCGTTCGAAAAAACAACTTACACACATATACATATGTACTATAATATAAAAAAATCACTTCATTTTTACCAACCCAAAGTCATTTTTTATTTCCCAGGGACCAGACCTACTAAGCGCCAGATTTAAATACACTGAAGCTGCGTCCCTGTTAGATCCACACAACTTAAAACATGAACGTTGACTGTGTCCAAATAGGGTCACGCGGTCTGTGCAGAACACAGGGTGCGCACCAATATGGTGCACATGGTCGTTAACGTGTTAAGCAACAAAATTTGTTTTATTTTTCGTAATTAGCGGCATTAAATAAGCAGAATATAAATACACAATCATGTGGATAAAATTTGCAAATTCTTATTTATATGGAATTTCAATAAACATAATTTTATTAAGCAACAAATGTCATACTTTAGGCACAGGCGTAACTACGGGGGGCCGGGCCCTCTCAGGGCTTTCCAGCCCCCCCCCCCCAGAATTTTTCCAATTCTAAAATAGGCGAAGCCCCATTATATATATATATATATATATATATATATATATATATATATATATATATATATATATATATATATATATATATATATATATATATATATATATATATATATACCAGGTGTCCCGCTAAGGTCGGCCACCGGCTGTATCTAGGAAACTATTTGCCCTACAGCTTTCGGGAAAATGAATATTTTTAAATCAAAATCGAAAAATAAGAATTTCTCTATAAAATCAATAGTGAAGGTAAGTTACGCGGAACGATTTTGGACTCTCTTATTAGAACTCTAAAAATTATTTATATGACATTTTAGCCCATCTCTTAAAATAAGGGGTGGGCGGAGGGTGAAATTGTATTGCAGAAAAAGTTGGATAACTTTCGGCTACGTTAACCGATTTTAGCAAACTTGGTCTTGTTTTAAAGCTATTTGATAGCCGAATGACAGCCTGTAATAATACTAAAGTTTTTGTTTAAGCCTGAACCGCCAGATGGCGTATTTTGATCGCTTCAGGAGTTTACCCAATTTTCCATGACAAGGTAAATGGAAGGCTATATTTTTTATATTACTTTCTTATTACTCGTAAAATTACCTAAAAAATGGCAGAAACCGTAAGTCGCTATCGTTTTTCAAACTTAAGTTATGAGCAAAAATCTCTTTAGGAAATATTATTTGTAAATTTTAACGTGAAATTCGAAATTTTTTCGCAATAACCAGTACTAATCAACCTAAAACTTAAAAGCTTCCGAAAAAATATTGTCATCATAAAGTAGCAACACTTGTAGATATGAGGTCCTGGAAAAAAATCCACTGATACTTTTTTCATTAGTATTTTATTTGTATTTGTATTGGGTTTCTTTTTAAATTAATATTAATTAACATTTCACTTGCCAAGATCATTACTTTTTTAGGAAATGCTCAAAATTTCCGCCATTATTGTCAATGCAACTTTGAAGTCTTCGCCGTGTTCCATTAACAGCAGTTTCGATTTCTGCAACAGAAATAGAGGCTATCGCATTTCGGATTCTAAGAATCAAGGCTTCTCGTGTGGTTGGCCGGGTCTGGTAGACAATATCTTTAAGCCTTCCCCATAAATATAAGTCCAAAACGGTTAAATCAGGAGACCTGGGTGGCTAAGGAAATAAACTACCCCTTCCTATCCATCTAGTGGGAAACTGGATATTCAAATATTCTCTCACGTTGAGAGCATAATGAGCGGGGCAACCGTCGTGTTGAAACCACATGTTTACACGAGTTTCTAAAGTCACTTCTTCCAAAAGAATTGGCAAATGGTTTCTTGAAAACTCCAAATACCTTGCTCCATTAAGCGTCTCTTCAAACATAAAAACAATAATTTTACCTTCAATAATGCCGAACCAGACATTTACGCTAAATTGATTTTAATGATCGATTTCTATCATCCAATGCGGATTATATGCCGACCAATAATGCATGTTATGTAAGTTTACTTGACCTCTACTAGTAAAGGTAGCCTCATCTGTCCATAACATTTGGGACAAAAAATTTGGATTTTCTCTGGTCATTTCAAGCATCCAGTGGCAGAAATCTAGCCTTCGGTCAACATGATATGCATGTAATCTTTCTTTTTTGAGAATCCTCTGTACAACCGATCGAGGAATTACCAGATCTCTTTCTATACCTCTGATACTGCGTTGAGGATAAGCTTCAATGTAACCAAGCACATTTATGATATTGACTTCATTTCGAGTTCTGCGAATCCTGTTTTTGGCTTGTATCTGCAACACTTGCCCAGTTTCTCGCAAACGTCTTGCTAAACGTCTAAAAACTTTTCGCGAAAAATGTCGTCTCTCAGGATATCTTACAGCGTACTCCCGCGAGCCAATAACTGCGTTTTCAAAACATTGAAAATAAACTGCCAGCATGTCATATGGTTCAGCAACAGTGTAAGACATACTTTTCGAACAGATTAAACTGTTTTTAATATAAAAACACAAGATTCGACTTCAAAATAACGAATAACTTATTAAAGGCGAAAATTGATGACAGCTAAATATTGTCAATTTCATTCTTTCATTTTCCATGGCTTACTTATTATTAATAAACATTTCCTGTTAGACTTTTATTGCATTTTCGTTACTTACCTTATGATGACTTCAAAGTGGCATTGACAATAATGGCGGACATTTTGAACATTTGCTAAAAAAGTAATGATCTTTGCAAGTGAAATGTTAATTAATATTAATTTAAAAAGAGATACAATACAAATACAAATAAAATACAAATGAAAAAGTATCAGTCGATTTTTTCCAGAACCTCAGAACAAGAAGTGTTACTACTTTGCGATGACAATATTCTTTCAGAAGCTTGTAAGTTTTAGGTCGATTAATACTGGTTATGCGAAAAATTTTCGAATTTCACGTTGAAATTTACAAATAATATTTCCTAAACAGATTTTTGCCCATAACTTAAGTTTGAAAAACGATAGCGTCTTCCGGTTTTTGCCATATTTTAGGTAATTTCACAAGTAATAAGAAAGTAATATAAAAAATATAGCCTTCCATTTACCTTATCATGGAAAATTGGGTAAACCCCTGAAGCGATCAAAATACGCCACCTGGCGGTTCAGGCTTAAACAAAAACTTTAGTATTATTACAGGCTGTCATTCGGCTATCAAATAGCTTTAAAACAAGACCAAGTTTGCTAAAATCGGTTAACGTAGCCGAAAGTTATCCAACTTTTTCTGCAATACAATTTCACCCTCCCCCCACCCCTTATTTTAAGAGATGGGCTAAAATGTCAAATAAATAATTTTTAGAGGTCTAATAAGAGAGTCCAAAATCGTTCCGCGTAACTTACCTTCACTATTGAATTTATAGAGAAATTCTTATTTTTCGATTTTGATTTAAAAATACGCCATCTAGCGGTAAAATTACTAAGTGGAAAATAATTTTAATAGATTTCTCGGGATCACTTTTGTAATAATATTTTTTCCCGAAAGCTGTAGGGCAAATAGTTTCCTAGATACAGCCGGTGGCCGACCTTAGCGGGACACCCGGTATATATATATATATATATATATATAGATATATATATATATATATATATATATATATATATATATATATATATATATATATATACAGTGTGTCCACGGATTGACTCCGGAAGAGGAAAAACTTTTTTGTTTGAGGATTTACGAAAGAAAGTCATTCTACAAAAAAAGTTTTGCTTGTCCTAAAACGTCCAAAGAAGATGTTAGCTTTCAAAAGTTTTATACAGGGTGCGTAAAAATTACAAAAATGTAAAAATGCTGAAGTATAAATTGCCTCAATTGTTATAGTTACATGAAAAATTCATTAAGAAAGATTGGTAAGAATTGGATTTTATGTCTTAAGGTGGTGTCATTGCTTGCTAGTTAAATAAAAACTGAGTTTTTTTCTTGTGGCATTATTTTTTTATTTTTTATTTTCATGACGTCCTAGGCCATGTAGAGATCGCTTTAGGAGCTATATTGCCTCAGATGTTAGCTTTCAAAAGTTTTATACAGGGTGCGTAAAAATTACAAAAATGTAAAAATGCTGAAGTATAAATTGCCTCGATTGTTATAGTTACATGAAATATTCATTAAGAAAGATTGGTTAGAATTCGATTTTATGTCTAAAGGTGGTGTCATTGCTTGCTAGTTAAATAAAAACTGAGTTTTTTTTTTGTGGCATTATTTTTTTATTTTTTATTTTCATGACGTCCTAGGCCATGTAGAGATCGCTTTAGGAGCTATATTGCCTCAATTGTTGTAGTTGCATGAAATGTTAATTAAGAAAGCTTGGTTAGAATTAAATTTTATGTCTAAAGGTGATGTCATGGCTTGCTACTCAAATAAATACTGAGTTTTTTGTGGCATGTGTTCAAAATTATTATTTTTTTTATGACGCCCTAGGAACTGTAGGGATCGCTTTGGGAGCTATATTTTATCGGAAGCTAGTTATTTAGTTCATCAGTCTTAAAAATGCATTTCGTATTATTGTAAACATAAGAATAATTTATTTTCAACGTAAAAAGAACAATAAATTAATAATTATTCAAACGTTGCCCCACCAACTTCTACACACTTTTCAGCCTTCTTGATAAAAGCTTTATAGCTGTTCTGAATTTCGTTAAGAGGAATATCTCGAATGGTTTCTCGAATTCGGTTGTTTAGGAGATCTAAATCATTATTTAGAGGATCTGCATAAACTTTTTGCCATAAATATCCCCAGAAATAAAAATCCATTATTGTGATATCGGGACTTCGAGGTGGTCAAGGGTTAGGACCGTATCGTCCTATCCAGCGTCCAGGAAAATAAGTATTTAACCATTCCCTTACAATTGCAGTAGAGTGTGCCGGGTGACCGTCCTGTTGAAAAAACGCTGCTTCTCGAGTATTTATTGGTAAGTTATCTAGGTATTCTAGCATAACAGCGTTTAGCATTTGTAAGTAACTATGCTGGTTCATGTTTCCTTCAAAGAAGTAAGGACCAATTATTCCATTGAAAGATACAGCACACCAAACATTAACTTTTTTAGAGTATTGTCTCCTGCAGTTAATACCAAAATTTGGATTTTCCCTAGACCAAAAACGTACATTCTGTGACCTTACTACCCCGTTTGTTGAAAAAGTTGATTCGTCTGAAAAGATAATATTTTGGTGGAAACGACGATCTTGAACATACTGCTCACCAATCCACAAACAAAAGTCCAACCCTTTGCCTTCATCGCCGTTCTCCAAAGTATGGTTGAATTTCGGTTTGTATGGTTTTAATTTATTAAAATTATAAATAACTTGTAAATAAGACTTTCCTACGTTGCCAATTTCCAATGCTCTCTTTCGTAAAGATTTTTTAGGGTTAAGACGCACTGAATCTAATGCTATCGCTGCAACAGCATTCTCTTCTTCGCTAAGGTTGGTTTTTTGCTTTTTAATGTTCAATACGCTGCCTCTTTGCATGAATTTCGAAATAATAGATTTCACAGTTTTGTCTGTCAAAGTTTCATTGGGCCATTTTCCTGAAACTTTCTTAATACGCCTAGGTAACAAATATCTTCCCCTAAACCATAACACTGCACTATAAAAACTTTTTGTTCCACGGTTAACATTGTGACATACGAAACTCTAGATGACTTATTGTACTGACATTGATTGACATAATACCTTACAATATTGCCAAGGAGATGTAAAGGTGAAAAATGTTATGAATTTTTTACTGAAAAGTTTTGTAACAAAAAACCTACCTTTGAAAAAAGTAGGACACGAAAGCTTTTATTTGAATAGCAAGCAATGACATCACCCTTAGACATAAAATCCAATTCTAAGCAACCTTTCTTAATGAATTTTTCATGCAACTATAACAATTGAGGCAATTTAGACTTCAGCATTTTTACATTTTTGTAATTTTTACGCACCCTGTATAAAACTTTTGAAAGCTAACATCTCCTTTGGACGTTTTAGGACAAGCAAAACTTTTTTTGTATAATGACTTTTTTTCGTAAATCCTCAAACAAAAAAGTTTTTCCTCTTCCGGAGTCAATCCGTGGACACACTGTATATATATATATATATATATATATATATATATATATATATATATATATATATATATATAGATATATATATATATATATATATATATATATATATATATATATATATATATATATATATATATAGTGGACCATCAACATCGACATACATATACACTAGGTATATTTCACAAATTAATAAATATTATACATGCCGTACCATATACGTTGTTGTGTGTTACAGCTTTTATAACTTTCTGTTTTAAAATTACATTTTTTTAACACACTCACAAATATTTTTTTCTCATATTTACAGATATGTTTATTGTTACACCTTTGTAAGAAAAGCGTAGACTTGTTAATTATGTATTTATATTTTCTTTCAGATATTGTTTTAAAAGTGACTGATGATCAAAAGCCTAGCAGTTCTGTTGTTGAGGAAAGACTGTTATCTCCAAGAGCTTCAACTATCAGACTTCACTACATTTGTCTTCATAAACACCAAGGAAACAAAAGTTGAGGGTACAGCTTAAATCTGCTAGAAGATTAATTCAGTCAGCTATGCTGAAGAAACCGAAGGAGAAGAATGAACACCCAACTCTCTTTTAAAGCTCATATCGATAAAATAGTGCAGCAGGGATATAAAAATTTGGGATTTATCTCAAGATATGGCAAAGACCTTTCACCTGCCTCAATGCCTCTGTGATTTGGTCACCAAATTACCAGGGTCGCATTATTACAGTCGAAAGTGTTCAACGCACAGGTACAGTAGCCTTTAGCGGAAATATAAATATTTATAACGATTTTGATTCTTACATTAATTATAATATTGTATTGGATAGATATAATATAAGGTCATTGAAGGAACGACGGATTTCTGCTGACGTTCTCTTTATGTTTAAGCTTTTGAATGGTATCATCTGTTGCCTCCATCGCTTCAACTTGTTTCCTTTAATTTAGTACATAGAACCAGAAATAGTACCAATCCACTTCATTTATCCAATTATGACTTTCACAGCCCCATGTCGCGCATGGTTCGCTGGTTTAACGAGTTTAATTTGGACCCCTTCGGTGGGACTTTGATACAGTTTAAAAAGAAATTACGCAATGTGCTACATGCAATCCAGGCAAACACTGTGGCCAATTTAATTGTTAAGGGTATATTTATTGGTTATATGTTACAGATGTGTATATTTTATGTTTAATATAATTAATTCTTGTCCAGTATTGCATATGTACTTGTAAAGTGTAAAGTTGAAATGAAGAAGTAAATAAATTTGAACTAACTAGGTATCCCTAACAGTGCCAAAAAAAAATTTCAAAAACAGAGAAAAAAATTTCAATTCAACACCTTGAATCTCTAAAACATAACAGCCAGATTCTCCAACGCTAGTCCGGTCTAATTTGACAACCAAAAGTTTTAAACTGACAAGTGTAAGAATAAGACCACTAAGCTTTATACTGTGAATTTATTTATAAGCTTTTCCGCAAATTTATAAAGGAAAGGGCACTGTGAGTACGTACTTTCGATAATAATAGAACTAAATTCATTACAGCAACTCGTTCCAAGATGAAAATCATTTGTAAACCTAGCAAACTGCTGAAATATTAGAATAATTCATAGGTTTTTAATGACGACTTATTAACAATGGCAGCACAAAAAGCCGTCAAAACATAACTGATCAACTATAAGATCTTAATTTAAACCAGTACTAAATCTTAAACCTTCTTAGTCAATCTGAACGTAAATGTTTAGAGAACATATTTATATAACCTTTTTTCTTAAAATCATACAAGGAATTATCCCTTAAAGTTTGTCTGTGTATAATTAAGTAACACCCTGTATATTATTTTAATAAAAAATATTTAAGCAACAAAATTTGTTTTATTTTTCGTAATTAGCGGCATTAAATAAGCAGAATATAAATACACAATCATGTGGATAAAATATGCAAATTCTTATTTATATGGAATTTCAATAAACATAATTTTATTAAGCAACAAATGTCATACTTTAGGCACAGGCGTCACTACGGGGGGCCGGGCCCTCTCAGGGCTTTCCAGCCCCCCCCCCCCCCCAGAATTTTTCCAATTCTAAAATAGGCGAAGCCCCATTACCATCACTCATGCCCTCCCTAGACCCGCCAGGTCAGATGGCTAGTTACGCTACTGACTTTAGGTCATTTCAATTAATCATGAGATACCCCGTGGATCGCCTTTTACCGCAAAATGGAAATGTTTTAATTTTTATAAATTTTTAATTTTTCTGTTTTAACTATTTTGATTCTATTTTCCAAAGAAATAGTCTTTGACTGAAGTGAAATCAAAATTTTTATTACATAAAGTTTATATCCTTGCTTATAGTCACGAGCGATTATAAGGGAATACTGAGTAATTATATTTTACATAATTAGAGATTAATGTACCTAACCCTACAAATTGATTTAAACACGATGGTGCAGATTGCAGGCGCACTCACTCCTCGCGCGAACACCAACTGCTGACGGGAAGTCGATTTGTTTCCGTTGCCAAAAGCCGTTGCTAACCTGTCTACGGTAAGATTTTTTAGGTTATATTCACAGAACAATAAAGGGTTTGTTATTTGACGAAACTGTTACTCCGCAATAAAAAAATGGTTTGTTCGACTGTTCGCAGAGTAAGCAGCACCTTCTTTTACTTTCAACATTTCGGAATTTCTCTTGGTCCAATGACGAAACCTGTGTGACGCTATCCTTTTCTAAGACTGTATTCGATTTGTCTGCCATAAATCTTTGGTTGCTTCGGAAATTTTTGTCGGTTTTTGAAAACCGAGGAACTGTTCCTTAGCATACCCTGATATCGACTTTATATTGTGTGCAATTAATGACAACAGCGCGAATCGATGCACTATTTTATTGGTGCAAAATGTGGCGGGATTTTTAATTCCTTGTTTTTTTTTTCATTAAATATATCTCCGTGGAAGTAATTTAAAAAAATCTGACTTCATTTTATAAATTAAGTACATCCCGCCTACTACCGTTTTGATTATAAACAACATTTCAATTCAATTGACTGCAATAAACCCAACTGCTTTTCCCAGCTATCTTTATTTATTGACATGCAAAGCCCATTTAAGTACTATACAAAGTAAACTATATAGCTTTAAATTACAAGAAAGATTTAAACTAGATTCTTTTAAATAAATATAATATTCACAGAGTAAGGATAAGTTAAGGTATAATTGTTTGGAGGCCTAAGGTCTAAACGGCTATTTTGAAATCTACACTCTGCCAGGATTGGTTATCGCATAAGTTAAGATACATTCTTCTTAAAAGAAAGAAATTAAGTCATTGGTTTTCTTACTTCGGTTATTAACAATTCGAGGATATTTTTATTTTCTAACCAGTAAAGAAAAGCAAAGTGTTCCGTAATTTCAATAAGATTGTTTATGTGATAACTTTTGTGTTAAAACTAAAAAAAAATATTTTATAAATAAACTTACCATGTCTGCGGGCTTTTTATACTCCTCATAAGTTATTAGCTTAATGTCTTCTAACTTAACAGTTTTTCCTAATTCTTCTAGTTTTTTCTTAATTTGAATTAAACTTTGATATAAATCTAAAACTGGTCGTTGCTTTTCAGCCATTTCTTTTTTCATCTGCATATAGCGTTTGTTTTTGTTAATAAACTGAATTTCTAAGGTATGCTTGTTTGCAATGGTGGACGTACGTATTACTGATACTGAACTCGTCCTATTTTATAAAAACAATGGTATTTAATTATCAAAGTTTTACTGTTCTCAGATAAAAATATATTAGGGCTTAATTTTAACAAAATACATGCCGGATATTTTAGTTTGGGCTGTGAACAAGTGAAGTGCCACAGCAGTTATAAAAATGAACAACTATATAGTATATATAAGAAGCTAAAACGCCACCCCACGAATAGCACCCTTAGAAAATCCAATCAGCTTATCCAGACCTCCCATTCGTAACAAACCAAACAAAACAAACGCATATCAGAAGCCCAACCTCTAAGGCTCTGTGGTCCCCTCAAACCTATCGTCAGTGTAATTATTGGATCTTCAACCTATCACATTGCAAAACATTACCTTGCTAGGAACCATTATTTATCGGTCAAACAAAGTCCTACATTAAAGAGTCCACCCATTTTATCGATGAGCTAAAGAAATGTCACACTAGGCCAAATAATATAAGTAATATGTCAGTTTTGATGTGATATCAGTTTTCACTATGGTATCAATTAGCGAAGCTTTACCTCACATCAGTCAAAATTTTCCCCACAGCACTGATCCGACATTGCCTGATAGCTACCTATTTTCAATGAAACAGGAAATTTTATGCTCAGGTTTATTGCATTGGGAAGCCCAATAATCCCATCTATGGCCAATTATTATATACAGAAGTTTGCAACGCAAGCCCTGCAATCGATAGATAAGAGGCCATCAGCTCGTTAACTTACGTTAATGACATCTTTGTACTGTTTAGTCATAGGAAGCAAATCTTGTAAACTTCCTACAGCATCTAAATTTCACTGATCCCAAAATCAATTCATAGTGAAAATAGGAAACTAATCTCATCGCCTGTTTAGACGTGGTAGTTGAGAAACAACCCAATGGAATACTCGCACATAAATCAATAACCAACCCTACACTACCATCCGAAGCAAACAGAGTAATTAAATCATTAGCAGGGGCGTATTATCAAATAGATCTAAGATGCCCGGGCTTAGGGCACAAAACTTTAAAGGGCGACGCGCTTTTTAGAAATAAACAGGAAATGAAAAAAAAGTTAATAAAAATAAGAGAAAATCATTGTCAATGTAGGAATAAATTTCTACCTAGTCCTCCGTTTAAATCCTTTCTCATAACTTCAGTACAACATAAGTCCTGAAAACCTGCAAAATTCTTTGCATGGATTTTCTCTCGCGAAATAATAAACATTGAAATTGCACATTATTTCACCTTGTGTCAACATTACAGTTACATTAACATTAAATAGTCAGTTCTAATATAAGGTCAAATTATAACATATTTAGGTACAATTGCAACAATCAAATTCAACAAATTTCCATCCTGTAAATAAGTTCCTTTTACACGTAAAATCTTTGGTTCAATTTCAGTATAAATCATTCATTGTTCTAGAGTTGCAGTAAATTTGACAATTTCCTCTGTATTATTTTACGCCGTATTGTATAAAAAAATCTAAGTTTTACTTAAAGCTTTAGGTACATCCAAATACTGTTTTCAAACTTCCATTTCAGATTTAAAGCAGAGATAAAAAATTCTACCCAAAGCCTCTGAGAGAGTTATTTATACAAGATCACTTTGTACTTTCTTGTATAAATGGCTCTCTCAGAGACCTTAAAAACTAACTACTTTCTTAAGACAACGTAATATTTTGGCTGAACAACAATATGGTTTCAGGACCAACAGATCAACCCAAGTAGCAATCCATTAATATAAAATGTTGATAAGAATAAGGTGGCAGCCGCGCCGTGCCGGTCTCCTCTTCGATCTCTCTAAGCTCTTTGACACAATAGAACAGAAATTCCTAATAAGGATGACCTCGTTTAAAGGTGGGGCTACACCAAACTGGGCTTGCCAGGCGGCATTGGCGGCCTTGCCGCCGGCATAATACCCGATGACTTGTAGCGGCCTTGCAGCGAAATTGAGTTCGACTACACCAAACTGGGCAGTGGGCATATGCGGCATTTGGCAGATTAATTTTTGATCAGTCAGTCTCCCGACAGGTGTTTTGGAAAGAGCTGTGGACGACGCAGATCTTTTATTAGGGTATACGACCCTAAAAACTATTGAAAAGAAAAAAACGCAGGTTTTGGATACGTCGTAGTTTGAACAAGCACGTATAACGTAAGAGTGAGTTTTCAATGACTAAAAAAGGGATGATCTATGTTTAGTGCCTGATCAAAGTTCTATCAGAAGTTCTTTTCAGAATTTTGTTAGGATGAGTGCAACAAATTTTGAGGAGCTAATTTGCTTAATTGGACCAAAAATTTCCAAGTGTAATACAAACTACAGAGGAATGCTATATACCTATTACGGAACAGGAAGACTGTGTGTGAAATTCGGGGTGTGTGTGCTTTCTTAGTGAGGTCGTAACTGAATAGGAGGCAGCCAGTTGTATGCATAAATTTAGTAACAGCAAGCAATATTTTTCTGAGACAACATAATAACATATAAAGCGGGAAGTGCCTCAGGGTTCCATCCTCGGACCGGTTCTGTTCTTGCTGTACGTGAATAGCCTTTGAGAAAATTTATGTCGGGACTAGTCTATCAGTATGCAGACGATACATTTATAATATTGTCTGGAGGTCATTGGCGAAGAAGTGACGTAATTTTGTAGGAAGTGGTCGACAATGACGTCTTTGACCAGAGACTGTTGACCAGAAGGGCCTTATGGGGGGTCAGGGTGGTTAGTTTTCAGTGTTTTTGTGGGAAAAGGGGGTAGAAAATGCTGAAAATTCTGCAATAAGGGGTTGAAAATGGCCGAAGAGGTGGTTTCTTGTGCTGAAGAAGTGGTCGACAATGACGTAATTGACCAGAGGTTGTTGGGCAGATGGCCTTAATGTGTTTAGGTGTGTTTTGATTGGTGGAAGCATAGACGTGACGTAATGGTCGTTGGTGTCAATGACGTAATTGACCAGAGGTTTCTGTCTGCTTGTTTACCTGTATTTTTGTCTTGGGCTCACCTGAGTTTATTTCTTGTGCTGAAGAAGTGGTCGACAATGACGTAATTGACCAGAGGTTGTTGGGCAGAAGGGCCTTAATGTGTTTCGGTGTGTTTTGATTGGTGGAATCATAGACGTTACGTAATAGTCGTTGATGTGAATGGCGTAATTGACCAGAGGTTGCTGTCTGCTTGTTTACCTATATTTTAGTCTTGGGTTTACCTGAGTTGGTGTCTGGTACCGAAGAAGTGGTCGACAATGACGTAATTAACCAGAGGCTGTTGACCAGAAGGGCCTTAGTGTGTTTCGGTGTGTTTTGATTGGTTGGATTATAGACGTTACGTAACGATCGTCGTAAAAGAAGTAGTTGTTGTAGCTTGTCAATGACGTAATTGACCAGGGGTTGCTGTCGGCTTGTTTACCTGTATTTTTGTCTTGGATTTACCTGAGTTGGTGTGTGGCACCGAAGAAGCATTAGAGAGAGAGAGAGGCTGTTGATTTCGTGTAGAATCGATTGGATTTGCGATCAGTTGGGAGCAGCAAAAAACAAAAACAAAAAACAATCGATAGCTTTCTGTGTTTTTCTTTTGCATTATGTTAGGGGTAGGATTGATGTGGGTAAAAACACGCTTAAAGTGAGCTAGACAAACTTCGCGAGCATTCCATTGGTTGTATTCAATTGGAATATTTTCTTGTATGCAGCCACGCCTAGCCTGGATATTACCTGGGTAGGTGGGTGTGTGTGTCATTACCTGTTATCTGTTACCTATGATTTTTCAATATTTCATAGTTCACCATTTACATTGTGGATAATAAAATATATTGAAAACATAAGTCGTCAAAACAAAACAAAAAAATAACTATTTGTCACGTTATCGTTGTTCGGAGGCCCTGGTTGGGTCAAAATTCCGTTTATTTTTAGAAATAACTCAAAACAAAACGAACCTATTTTGCATGTCTAGTGAAATATTTTATTTAATAATAATAAGCTGCAGTATAGTAAAATCAAGTAATTTTAATAAATATGATTTAAAACATAATTCAAAAATCGAAACATTTTATCTTTCGGCAAAGGTCAAAATTGGGTCAAAATTGCGCCTATAAATAGAATTCACTCAAAACAAAACGAACCAATTTTACATGTCTAGCGAAAATATTTTATTTGAGAATAATAAGCTGCCATTTTTAAATATGAGTACCCAGTCTTTTTATGACATTTTTGTTTTAAAAAATTATTTAATAGAATTAACTCAAAACAAAACGAACCAATTTTACATGTCCAGCGAATATATTTTATTTGAAAAATAATAAGCTGCAATTGTGAAAAATGGGTACCCAGTCTTTTTACAACATTTTTTGTTTTAAAAAAAATATTTACATCGATTTTTTTTTGGATACATAGTAGAAACATTTCGATTAAAAAGTAAACTGAACAACATTCTTAATGGTACACAGTCTTTTTACAACATTTTTGTTTTAAATAAAATATTTAATATAATTAACTCAAAACAAAACGAACCAATTTTAAATGTCTAGCGAATATATTTCATTTGAAAAATAATAAGCTGCAATTGTGAAAAATGGGTACCCAGTCTTTTTACAACATGTTTTGTTTACACAGCAGGAACATTTCGATGAAAAAGTAATTCATACAGTTCTGGACGCCTCTCAAAATTTCCTACAAAAAGACTTTTAGCGGGTAAACCAAAAAACTATACACAAGATAAAAAATCGGTAATTTTGTGCATTTAAGTCGTAAGAAAAAACATCCCCTCAAAAGTAAAAATCTTTGTCAATATTAACGATTGTATAGAAAGAGAAGAGACCCTTCAAAAAACAAAAAATAAATGATATTAGGTTAAGCACATAAATAGAAAAAGAATAGTAAGTTCAAAAATAAGCGCTTATAAAAAAGTGTGTTTAATGTATTTATTTTTTGTCCACGATGTATTAAAACTGATAGATCAAAAATAATGCAATGTTAGATTTTTAAAATTAGTACAAAAAGTTAACGACTATCTCTGAAATAATAAAAATAAATGTTAAACATTTATTAAGTAATACATTAATTAGGTATACATAAATTGTTCGAGTCCGATCTCATTAAATATTCTCTCTCTCTCTCTCTCTTCTCTCTCTCTCTCTCTCTCTCTCTCTCTCTCTCTCTCTAAACAAAAATATCAAAAACAAGTTCATAAATATAAAGTATTTACGTTTAGATTGGAAAAAATAATTTTTTAATTTGTTTTTCTTTTTGATACTGTCATAAGTAGCAAAGGGTTAAAAGAAAATTATAATAATAATAATAATAATAATAGAAAATATTTTTTAGTACTATTTTTGCGACGCACTTTGTTCAATAAAAAGTGTTTGATTAAAAACCGTCAAAGATACTATGATGAGTATCATTGACCAAGTACTTACCGCTTAACTTGAAAACATTAAAATAACTCTTAAAGGTACTCTAGAGAAAAAATCACAGGAACAACAGGGTGTTCTGAGGGAAGCAGGTGCAGTAGAGCGCGTGCAAATTAGCCCTTGGCTCAGTTAGCCGGGTAGGTTCAATTGGACGCCACCAGTTTTTTACACCGACGTAAACTGGAAGTCGCCTAGATGGTTTAGGGACCTGCTTTTCACACAACAAACCCGCTATTCATAAGTGAAAATTAAAACACAGGGCGCAGTGAGCGTATCATCAAAAGGTGAAAGTGCTAGATTTTTTTGAAAGTTATTTAATACTACAACGAACAACTTATAAAAATATTAAGAACAACATTATTAATGGTATACAGTTTTTTTTCTTCGTGACACTTTAATAAACCTGTTTTCTTGCTGGAGTTGCCACACCTACTTGTTTTTCATTTTCCTTTCCAAAGCGATAGATTTTTCGTTCAAAATTAGTTTCAGGATGACAGGTCATAGGTCGATTAGCCATTCGGATAACATTCTGGTATTCGGAATCATTGGAAACCAGAACAGGTTGGCGGCTTTTCTTATTACAGGAGTTACATATTTTGTAAATTGTAAACGAATCCATGTTGTATGGATGGTTGGTTAAAGAAAGCAAAAAATGCAACTTAAAAAAAATTTTTGAATTTTTTTTATACTTTATTTATATAGAAACCTGCTATTTACCAGTGGAAACAAAACCACTTTCTCATCTTGTGGCAGGAGTTAATTCCTGTAATTCTTGCAATTCAGGATAGAAAATTTTTTCACAAATAAGTTGAGCTATACGATCTCCAATTTTTATTTTAACATTTTCTTCAGAATGGTTAAATACAACAACTGTTACTAGACCCATGTAGTCTTTATCAATTACATCAGCTAAAACATAAAAAATAAAAAATCGTAAAAAAAATCATATTTGACCGTTATACCTCCAATTATGAGGAATTTTCTCACAGCTAAACCTGATCGGGAAGCAATTCTCCCATAGCAACCATCAGGAAGTTCAATTTTTAAACCGGTGTTTATTACAGATTTTCCCCTTGCAGGAACAATAGTATTATTGATGCTCTTTAAATCATATCCTGCTGCTAGTAGCGACCCTTTGGTAGGTGTAAACGCTCCAGACATTGCTTTAATATACTTTAATACTGGTGATTTCTAAGAAATTTTAAATGTTAGGTATACGCTTTTTTTACCGAGGTAAACCAATTTAATGTCTACCAAGGAGGAAAATTCTAGCCTTACAATATTAAACATTCCAACCCCAAGGTTGAGTATCTGTGTATAAATAATTTACGATCCTTTTATCATCAAAAGGTGAAAGTGCTAGTTTTTTTTGATCAACTGTATATACATTATGTTTATCAGAACGAATTAAATATTGATTAGCTTCTAATGTAGAGTTATTAAATAGACATTGATAATAATCCTCAAAAACAATTTCACGTAATGATGTGGACTTTATCCCTTTAGCCTTGATAACACCCACATTTTTTAAATCGTTCTCGCTGCATGTGTTTTTTTTAAATATTTGCATCGTTTACTTGGACTTTAAAAGTGTATAATTTTGATCTTAAACCGATAAATTCTAACATAATTTTGCCATTATTCTCATCCTGCATTAACCCTAAAACTTTTTTATTTTTTGTGGAATATTATAGCTGTTATCTAAGGGATAGTCTCGTATCAAATTTGTCAATATCCTGCTTAATATGTTGATAAATATCATGAATGATAAATCAGTGTCCGTGTATAATAATTTTGCATCTTTGCCAAATTTATTTATGACATAGTTATAATGAAAATCATACAAAAATGTTTTGGATAAATTTAAAATTTAAAATCCTAGATAAATAGGTTTATTAAAGTTTACTTTTAAACGTGATATCTCAATTATTACCATGTCTTTATCGAAAATTGTGCAACTGTGAAAATATGGTTGTGATATGTAGTATTTTGCACCAAATCGACCTGACCACCTAGTTACCAGTTTGGTGTCATTATATTTACGAACATTTTCCATCGTTTCACCGAAAACTGCATTGTTCATTAATTTATAGAAATTTTTTTCAAACTCATTTTTACTGATCTTTCTTAATTCTGTATTTAGGTCAACATACGTTTTTAACCAATTAGATTGTTTGAATTTTAAAATTTTATGAATTTTTTCAAGTTTTATACCTAACGAGATGGCTTGCTGTAAATTACGATAGTGAATAATATAATTTTTCTTATTGTAAAGTGTTGTTAATAATTTAGGTATTTTTCCTTTTGACAGCGGTGGAACATAGAGGTAAATCGCTATGCTTTTCGAAAAGATCTTGAGGATAAAATAAATCAACTTCAAAAATATAACCAACATCGCTGTTTTCAGGAATATTCATGACATGGTATTTCAGTGACATTTTCAACCCAAACAAAATCACGAAAAGGTAACGGTAAAGACATAGTGGTTTCATACAAATTGTTGACATCAAAATACATGAGATATGAAGACGGCTGATTTGGATCGTATTCAGTTCCCATGCATTTGTTATTAGCTTTTCCATATCGGTTAGAGCATTGTGATATACCCCCCACGAATACCTCTTTCAATAAACATAATTTTATCAACGTCTGTTAATAATTCTAACCCAATATTAGAGATTTTGAGCATATTCAAAAGGGCCAAACCTGGACAGGTATATAAATGTAATGCGTCTAGCTTGTAGGTTGTCATACATGTGGTTCTGAAATTTTCAAAAATATCTGTAAGTCATAAAACATCGGTTTTAAATACAGTTCTGCATATTCTTGCAAATTTTTAAAAGTTTGCCAGACTGTTTCAGCATGTTGAGAGTCAGAGTCAGATATATGTTTGTTATTAATCTTACTGAAAAAGTCCTTCCTAACTGGTAAACTTGTCTCCGTCAATTTTTCCCAACTATTTAGGTATTCATAAGGAAATACACCCTTGCGATTAAGCAATTTAAACTCTATCATCAGTATAAAAGTTTCTGACAGCTCTCTTTTGATTATTTGATAAATAGGAGTCTAATTTACTAACAGCGGGTTGCACAAAACTTTAATCAAGCGTTAAATCCTAATTCTTAATTAAAAACAAATGATTCTCAGTTTAACAGAGCGTTAAATTTTTTTTCTTTCTGCAACAGCAAAAATTTTTGGCTAATCAATGATTAAACTGACAAAAGCCACTAAAAAACCAAGGTGTTGTTTACTTTTTCATTTGTTTTTAACGAAGAGAGCACTTAACGATGAATTAAACTAATTACACGATATGCTGTGATTAAAGTCATGTTTTTGCTCACATTTTTCATAAAATATTGGTTACTTTGGCAAAATTTTATGTTCCAATACAAGAGATTGAAAGAAAACTCCTTCCTTCAATATTTTAAAATAAAACTCTATACACTTTTATTGCAGATGGGCATCTTATTTAACATAATGCTTAAATAAGCATGTACCTACCTTTACAAACACATAAAAAATGTAGGAAAAATAAAGTTCACCATTTAGGTATAACGTGGATTTTACCAAAAAATGTAGGTACCTTTCATCTTCAATACCATAACAAAATTACTCTTTAAATATTATTTTGTTGTTGGACTTATGCAAACATAATATTCTATTGCTCAAATTCTAGTTAGTTATAAACTAAGATGAAATTATTGTAGGCCTATGGTTATAAACTATTCTTTTTATGGCATTATATTAAAACAGTTTTCCTACAGTCTTCTATAAAAATATAGATATTCTGCTAAATTTCCTTTTGCTTACTTTTCTTCAATCACACAGTTTTCTGTAACACCTCACATCTCTCTTAGTTTAAATAGCAAACCCTTTTGTGGGTATAAAAATAATAACTTGTAGAGGTAGTTATTTTCTGAATTAACTTTCGTCCTAACGTCGAAAATTATCTTATTTACAGCAAAACACTGGAATGCAAGCAAGTTTGTATTAATTATTTCTTTTATGTTATATCGAACTTAAAATTCGATGTTTTTCCATCGGTCTTAAATATCGATGTTTCGTTGCATCGATGTAACAACTGGAACATCGAACAAACATCGAACTCCATTCAACAAGTGTTCGTGTGAATGTGCGACGATTATAAAACTGATGGCGTTTTCCATTGGTAGAACCAGCGCGAACTGAGTGTACGTGCGTTTGTGTCCTTTTCTACCTATATACAAAGAAGAATGATAGAAATACATTTGACGTGTCCTAAATTTATCAATGGAAAACGCTATGAATGGCCCGAATGGGAGTCAACGCTGGGTTGCCACAATAATTTACGATCGCGGCGCAGTAGAAAATAAATGTTATTTTAGTTTGAATGATTCTTTGTTTTATTTATTATTTTGATATTATATATTATGCGAGAATACATCGAAACATCGATGTTTTTCTTTCGATATATTGGATCCATCGATGTGACTTCCAACGATGTCGATACATCGAAATTTTTCTTTCGATGTTTTGAACCCATCGATGTGACGTCCACCGATGTCTAACGATGTCGATAGATCGATGTTTTTTTAAAAATTGCCATCCGGACTCCGGATCTGAGGCGTGTTGACAAATGCATCGATCCGGATCAGTTTACGAGCGAATAGCGAATATACAATAAATTTAAAATGAGGTGTCAGATAACAACAAAGCCATTTTTAAATCAGTGACCAAATCATTACCCAGTCAGACCATTGGGCAACACTGTCTCATTTAATCTTAATACTTTGATTTTTTAGGTTAAACATTGACTATATGGAGCAACGTTGCCAAATAAGGTAACGTAGCCATGACTAGGTCACCGATTTAAAATCGCCTCAAATAACATTGAGGTATCGTGAAGTGGTCCCGAGAAACCGTGGTCGCGATTAATCTAATTTTCGTCATTCGTCAATAAAATACGGCTAAGTTCATGCACTTGAAAAAATGCGAATTTGTTTCGAGTGCATATTCAACTTTCTTAAATTTCAAAATAACATTAATGCCACAGATCAAACTTAAAAAAAAGCATTTCTATTATTTTTAAAAAATAATAGTTTTTATTATGGAATCTTTATCTAGTTTCACAAATTTTCAGGGAATAATGAACAAAGATATAAAGTAACTGATGTAAATTTATGTTCTGAAAAATCACAAAACACATTTTATTTATGTAAATAACAATTTTTTATTTAAAAACTATTTTAGCATTGATTTGATTTGATGTCACCAGTAGGTACTTGTTAAGCCTATATTCACATTAAAATATCTGCAAGGTTTTTTCTTGTGACTTATCTGGTACCTGTAACAAAAAAAAAACAAAGCAAATAAAGTAAAAAATTACACAATTACATAATAATTTTAATAAAAGCACAATGTTCTACTGTCTACAGCCCAAGTAAATAACTTGTTTATAGATATCTTATTCTAAATAAACAAGTGTATGGGGATATGGGTTTTATCTTCACATGATAAAAATGGTCGTTAAGTAAACGTGCCACAAAAAAAATTAGAGTTAATGAATCTTGAGCAAAGAGTTTATTAAAGGAGAAAGAGCAAAATTTTACTTAAACGAAGTTGAGGTGGATTAAATAAATACTCTAGTTTGCTCGAGTTCGAGCGTGACATATGGTTAATAAAATTATAATCGTTATACTACCAGCAATTAGGTTTACAAATTGACCAGTATATCCACCCAGATAAAAATGTTTTGTTAGCTTAACTGGACAAAAGTTATATAGTATGCTATTACGGGTATAAACACAGAACTTGAAGTTAAAATAAGAAACAAAATTGTACTCAAAAATTTTGTAACGTAGGTAGTGATAGCTACATATTTAACTAAGATATTAATGGCAATATTTTACCTTAACAACAAAGGTTTTGTTTCCAAATTTCTTTCTTGGCAGTAAGGTATTTCGCCGAATATTGATTGTGTCTAGGATAATCTGTCAAATAACATTCATTTAGAACTCCATTCCTTACATGTAGGTTTATCAGGAAGTATGTTTTTGTGCTTTATCTTCCATCAAAAGTTCGATTTTTAGGGTTAGGAATTCTCATTCTTGAGAAATATTAAAATCTTTTGAATGCACCTAAAACAAACATATAAATGGATAATAATGACAAGAGGATTGTAGTTAAGGAAGCTGAAAAGCAGCAAATTTTTTATGTAAAGCATTTTTAACGCAAATTTTAAAAATCAACAGAAATATTATACAAATTTGGCTGGTATCTGTAGGGTATTTTATGGTTCAATGGTTTCATACAACTTACCTTAGAAATACATATACATATGTTCACAAGTTTATTTTCTTCTATATTTGTGTAATTTTTCTATTCGCTTTGCCTATTTTCCCAAAAATATTTGTTTTGATTCAATATAACTTCGCTTTACAAGAAATAAGAAATATACAAAACGCTTTGTTTATTGTTGACATTAAAATCTGACGTTTATCGTTCGAGTTTTCCCGAAACTGCGACCTTTGGAAGCGATGTTGCGCGATTGCTGTTTCGAGTAGGCCTGGGCCGGCTTTGATTAAATCTTGGGTAACTTGACTAAAATTTAACAACGCAAATTTAACACGTTGTTAGCTAATCATCCTTTCTGCAACCCGCCGTAAGACTACTAGCCATAAACCGGTAAGAGTCTAAAAATCTAAAATTAATTTTAGTTTTATTAATATATTTTGAGAAAGAGATATATTTTTCTTTGTTAAGTGGTAAGAGGACAATTCTACCCTTTATTTCACTAGCTAAAGCTCTGATGATCAAATGACTGTCATATCCTGACAGATTATGAAAAACGATCGGTATTGCGTGACTATCTGTGTAATTAATATTGTAAGATTCATGTGCCAAACCACGTAGGTCACCTGTCAGGTGTGAGTGTTCTTTTATTTTCTTATCATTAGGTCCAAAACGTTTGGTACAAATGTGGCAAACGTTCGATGTTTCAAGAAAATGCATTTGTTGCATAGTAAGCGGTTTCATTGGTACAATAGTATTGACAATTTTATTTAATTTAAATGCAATTTTTTCGAGCTCCTTTAAAACCAGTTAATACAGTCTTTACCTGTATATAATTTAAACTTGGGCAGCCTGATTCTCCAACGCTGTCCGGTCTAATTTGACAACCAAAAGTTTTAAACTGACAAGCGTAAGAATAAGACAACTAAATTTTATACTTTGAACTTATTTCTGAGCTTTCTCGCAAATTTCTCAAGAAAATGACAATTTTAGTACGTACTTTCAACAATAATAGAACTAAATTCGTTACAGCAATTCGTTCCAAGATAAAAGTCATTTGGAAACCAAGTAAATCGCTAAAATATCACGATAATTCATAAGTTTTTAATGACGACCTATTCACAATGACATGACAAAAACCTGTCAAAACATAACTGATCAACTATAAGATCTTAATTTAAACCAGTACTAAATCTTAAACTTTCTTAGTGAATCTGAACGGGAAAGTTTACTGTCATATGAACATTTTAGATAACATGCGATGCTAAATGGTTCATGTTTTTGGCATTTTCTTGTTTTTGTTAAATCATTAGGTTCTTCCACATTCACCAGAATACTTTCTAAATCGGCATAAATGGCATAAGGAACATATTCTTTGAACTTAAATTGTGTAATTGATAAGATTTTGTTTTTCTCCGTCGGACAAACGATTTGTGTTTTATTTAAAATACTACAGTTAACAGAATGATTTTCTAGATTTTTTTGTGCAATGAAATCATTTAAACAATGATTACACAACCACGATTTCATTCCGAAATTAGGTAGTTATTTATGTAATACTCTAGAGAGATTCTTGATTTAGGCAAAATGATTCACTCTTTTCTTGAAAAAATCTGTCACTATCATCCTCACTAATGTCATCATAAGAATCGTTAGCTGTTATTAAAAGCAAATTTATTTTTATGGAAAAATCAAATTTACTCAACATTAGAGGTAAAATTTCTGTCCTTTGATAAGTAAAAATATTTATTGATATTTCATTATACTTTTCAAATTTGGGAATGTCTTTGAGATTGTTAGGGAAATTATTTTTTTTATAATGCAATTTTCTATTATGTTCCCCAAACCTGATTTGACTAAAGTGAGGGTAAGATGTAACACGATTTGATGTTTTATTTAAAGGTGCAGTATGTAAATGTGCAACAACTGACCAAATAAAGCAAAAGGGATCATTATTCCTAATGTTCACAACGGAATTTGTTTTTTTTTTACAAAATTTGAAGTTTTTATAAATGTAGAGAAACCGTTATTAACGGGAGAAAAGACGTTTATATTAACTTTTAGCTGTAAAATTTCCTATAATCCCCAACCTGAATCACGTTCCGCAAATTCTGAAAGCTTATTTAAAATGTTTTCTTGAACGTTTTATTTCTACCATTTTTTAAGTTGGTTGTTCTATCAATTATTTTGTTTTAGTACCGAAATGTTTTAAATCAACTTCAAGGTACGTAGGATTAACAAAATTTGCTAAAAAATTACATTGACTTTTATTAAATATGTTTTTAAAGCCTGTATAATTTTAATAGAAAAAGCTTTTTTAAAAAATTGAATTGGATCTTTTATGCCTAAATTAATAATACCTCCGGTTTTTATTCGTTGGTTAAAGCAGGAATCAACATCTTGCCAAATAACGTACCCGTTTTCAGGTTGGTTTTTATCAATTTTATTAAGTTTTCTTTTCAAATTTACTCTGTAGTTAAGAAATATTGACAATTGACTTTCAACTTTAGAAAAGTTTTTAACACAATTCAGTTTTTTCCTTATACACTTTTTTATTAAATTAATAAAGTTTTTTAAAATATTCCACTTTAAAAATTCCTCCTTGGTTTTAATTAAGTGGCTTACCCGTTCAAATTTTCTTAGAACTTCAGTGGAAACTCTGTCAACGGTTTTAGAGGTGGAACTCATTGCTATCTCTTTGCGTGTCTAGAATGAAAATAGCAAAATAATAAAGTAACTTATTTAATTTTAAAAAATAGAGGTCTTTTGCATTAGAACGTTATCCAGAGTATTATTTTATCATATCAACAACTTTACTTAACGTAACTATTGACTTCAGTGCTCTAAAACTGTTATCAGTTAGACATTTAACAACATAATTAATTACATCATTTTTAGGACTCAAGACATTTTAAAAATTATATCTCATTTTGTATTGACTTCACCTCTAACTTTAACTTTTTTTCTAGACTTTAAGTCTCCATCTACAATATTTTTATAGACTTTAAGTTTCCTTCTACAACATTTTTATAGACTCCGTGGCAGCACATGTTTTTTTGTAGGGGAATGTTTGGTATAGAATACATAATTTATTTTACATTGACATTTATGTATTTAGTGTCAATGAAATGGGTTTACATTATGCACATTTCGCTAGTTGCCACTATAAATTTTAATTCTGTTTTTTATTATTATTATTATTATTTAAAACAGTGAGCGGATAAACCGATGAAACTGTTTATATTACAGTCTTTTAAGCAGTTGGTTATAGATACTGAGTAACACTATCCATATATATATGGCCCAATCATTTAGCTGCTGTAATGAACCATTGTGCTATTCCATCTCTGTAGGTTACTATCTACTCTGTTTTTAAAGGAATTTACTGATGGAGCGGAGACTGTTTCCTTAGACAGTCCATTCCACATGTATACTATCCTATTTGTCAAGAAGTTTTTACGTGGCAGCTTGCTACATCGTTCTTTTCCGATCTTCTTACTGTGACCCCTTAGGTTGATATTTTCATTAACTTTGAAGACGTTCGTATCCACCGAGTAATAATTGGTAAGGATTTTCTAAGTTTGTATAAGGTCACCACGTTGTCTTCTCTCTCTCAATGATGTCAGATTAAGTCGCTTGAGACGTTCTTCGTACGGTAGTCCCCTCAGTTCTAATGGGATCCTTGTGACTCTCCTTTGAACTCTTTCCAGTGCTTCAATGTCCTTTGCATAGTATGGACTCCAGACAGATTGGGCAAATTCCAATATTGGCCTGATATATGTTTTGTATATTTGTAATATCAGTTGACTGGATTTGTTTTGGAATGTCTTGTTTATAAGATATATCATTTTATTTGCTCTTTTGATAATGGCAGATATATGGCATTCCCATTTTAGATCTTCTGAAACAGTAATGCCAAGGTCCTTATGCTGGTTAACGGTTACTAATAGTGAGCCATGCAAATAAACTGGGTGTCTGGGATTACTCTGCCCGATGTGTAATACTGTACATTTTTTGGTGTTAAGTGACATTTTCCATGTTTCCGTCCATTTTTCTATTGTAGCTAAATCATTTTCAAATTTGGCATTTTGATTTAAAGGATCATAGAAAATTTTTGTATCATCTGCGAAAAAGCTAATGTTTGATTCAAATGCTCTGGCCATATCAGATACATATACAAGGAAAAGCAAGGGCCCCAAGACAGAGCCCTGAGGTACACCACTCAACACGGTATGCTCTGTTGAAAGCTGTCCATTCACTCTAACTTGATAGGTTCTGTTCGTTAAGAAGTTTTCAATCCATCGTAACAGACTACCTCTCACTCCGTAGTGCTCCAATTTTAACAAAAGTAGATGAATTGGTACCTTGTCAAATGCTTTCTCGAAATCCAAATAGAGGATTGTTGTTGGTTTGTTGTTATCATGATCTTGTGTCCACTTGTTGAAGCAATGAAGCAGATTGGTTTCAACGGATCTTTTGGGTAAGAAGCCATGTTGTTCACTTGGTATTGTGTTATTTTCAAGTAGAAATTCAGTTATCTGTTGTGATATTATTTTCTCCATACATTTGCAAAGCATGCTAGTCAAACTTATTGGACGATAGTTTTCTGGCAGCATTTTATCCCCCTTCTTAAATATTGGTGTTACAAAAGCCCGCTTCCAGTCAGTTGGAACTGCTGCATCTCTTAATGATGTATTCATGGCGACAGATAATGGTTCAAGCAAAGGCTCAGCACATTTTTTTAAGAAAATAGGTGGGATGTCATCTGGCCCCGGGCTGGAGTCTGTTTTTAATGATATAATTGTTCCTTGGATTTTCTCTGGCGTAAACAGTACAGATGACAGTGTGTTGTTGCATCGATTGATTTGTGGTAGATTTGGAGGTGCACTGTTATTGTTCCGGGTGAACACTCCACTGAAGTAAATTGCAAATCTCTCAGCCATGGCATGTGAATCAGTTATTATTTCTCCTTTATCATCTTTGAGTGTTATTTTAGTAACATTTGATTGTAAAGATCTTTTGACATAAGAATAGAATTTTTTATCACTTCTCAGTGCTAGTTCCTCTTCATATTGCCATCTTGCGTCCAAAATCTGTTGTTTTAGTCTGTTGTTGTGTGTGTGATAAATTTGGTAGTTGTAATCAGTTTTGTTATTTTTGTACCGATCCCATAGCTTCCTTTTTTTATTTATGCTTTTAAAGATTTCCTTATTTAGCCAGGGCTTTTGACTGTTGACTCTTTTTCTGGTCATTGGTATGTGTCTTGAAATTGCCTCATTAATTGCAGATGAACACAGAGCAAGATCTATTGCTATAGTGCTTAGTTTATTATGAATGTATTGATTGATAGCTGTGTAATCTGCTGACCAAAAGTTTCTTTTTGTGATTACTCGTGTTGATTTATTATTTAGCTTAATTTGTGAGCTGGCATATAACACAATGTGGTCACTAAGACCCAAAGGCGGATCCTGTGATATTTTACTAATAAGCTTCTTGTCACTAACCAATAACAGGTCCAATAGAGAATTCTGGTTGTTTCTGTACCTAGTCGGAAAGGTCAGAAGTTGAACTAAATTGGTGTGCTTGTAGAATTCCAGGAAATCTGAAGCAGCAGGTGATTGTCTCAGCAAAGTGAGGTGTTTCCAGTTTATTTTTCCTAGGTTGAAGTCTCCAAAGATTAAAGTTGGGTAGGGTAGTGATGCGACAGTATTTAAAGCATCAATGAGGGCTACATTGTCTTCAGCTTGAGCATAGTCTGGTCTATAGACACATGCCAGCATAAATTTAAAGTCAGCTATTGTGACTTCCAGCCAGCATGACTCGATTGTATTCATATGGAAATAGGTATGTTTAGCATAGTTTGTGTGACCTTTTAGTTCATTTTGGTGATATATACATACTCCTCCACCTCTTTTATTTAGTCGATCAATACGGAATAAAGTATATCCATCTATGTGAACAAAACTGTCAGCGGTATCTTCATTGAGCCAGGTCTCGTTCAATAAAATAAAAGTAGGTTTTTTGCTATTTATGTTGGCTTTTAGTTCATCTATTTTTGTAGTCACAGAATTAAGATTTGTGTAATAGAAAGTTACCTCAACCAGCAGATCGAGGTGATTGTTTATAAGTTTTTTGGAGGTTCTCTATTTGGCCTTGTTTTTATGATTTTAGGGGCTCCGTTAATGTATTTTACACTAATATCATATTCGCCCTTCTTTTTACGTTCTTCAAGTTCGACCAATACCTGTTTTAAGTATGCCCTTTCCATTGCAGTCTGATCATATTTCAGATACCGTGTATTGGTTTTCGCTATTTTATTTTTGTTTCTTAAAAAGTTTTGTGCTTCTGCTGTTGATAAAAAAATAACCTTAATGGGTCTCACCCCTCCTTCAGTATATTTGCCGACCCTATGGAATTTAACATTTTCCACTGAGGCATTCATGTCAATCTGCTGTAGTGTTGTTTTTATTTTTGCCAGTTCCCTGTTGATTCTATCCTCCTTGCTTATTATATTATCCTCTTTTATTCCGAAAATTAAAATGTTGCGTTTACGAGATTCCCTCTCCATTAGCTCAGTAATCATAGTACTTGCTGATTCTTTCTGTATCCTCCTGGATTCTTTGACATTATTCTCATCTTGTCTGTCTCTAAGTTCCATAATAGTGGGTTCAACTTTTGAGTCACTAATAAATTTTTTAAGGCTTTCTGAATCATTTATTATGCTCTCCGAATCTATTTTCACTTTGGGGACATCATCTTTAAAGTTTTGAACTATAAATGAAGAGTTTTTCAAGTCATTCATATTTTTTCTTATTTCTAGTTTGACTTTTTGTTCTAAATTTTTAAATTTTTTCTTAATATCCGAAACACCTGCAATTTTGTTTTCTAAAAATTCAACTTTTTTGCTCATTTCAGCTATTATTTTTTTAAATACATTATTTTCTTCAATAATCTGATTTATATTTACATTCTTAGTATTTTTTGCATTATTTTCACAACAAAAAGAGCATTTCCATTCCTTCTTTACTTTTTTAATTTCGCCAGCTTCTTTTCTCGTAATACATGCACAATTCAGACAAAACCATCTTTTACAAACAAAGCAGCCAACAGAATAGGATTTAGAAGTAAAAGTAAAAGAACAATTTCCACATTTTTTATGAGCGTCGTCAGAATTTGTATTAGTCATATTTAAGGATGGACCCGCATCATTTCTGTCTTGTGTACATAGGTAGAATTGTTTTAAATATTCTTGGTATCTATCATCTTGAGGATATTTTTCGGGTAGATAAAAACTATCATCTAAATTTTCACAATTTTCTTCTAAATTATTGACATCTTTAACTGACAAAGACGATGACATTGATAAATTTTTTCTTCTCATCATTTGCAGGAATGGGGATTCACTCAAGATATGCCTTTTCTTGTTGCGATAGTTAAGGTTCTTATCTTCTTAATACAGTATAAATAAAAAAAAAATAATTATAATAAACGTTAGTATTTTTAAAGTTTTAAATGACAGTATAAACTTGACTTTTACAATAGTATAACCTCTAAAGTTCTTTCATTTTAGTATAAATCATTTACGAGTCTTCACAATATTCATTTTTGAAAACTTTAATAGTTCAACAACAACCAAAAAAAACTTTCAAATTTTCTTTGTAAAAATGGCAACTGTACCTTCCATTATTAGTGTTTATTCAAACGATAAAACAAATTTATCCACGAAAATGTTGTATATAGTGATGAAATAAGTGTTCCAGTAAGTATGTTTTTTAATTCTTTTTGATCAGAAATGATTTTTAGTAAGTTTTTTTTATTCATGTTTGATTTATTTTTTTCAGATATGGGGTAAAAATAATTGATGTCCGGAATGAAAAAATCTACATCTCGCTGACTTACAGTCCTCGAAAGACTACTTTAGAAAATAAATTCGGGAACCTACCAGTGACTTATACGAGGGTGAAACTGGGGTCCGAAGAGGAATATCAACTATTAGAAGAGGCAACGCAGAGATTTGATTTCAACCTCCCCATCGAGGATGAAATTCCAGAGATGGTTGCCAGACAGGACCAACCCTCCACATCAACAGCAGTAACAACAAAGAAACCAAAGAAAATTAAGTTATGCATTCCCCACGATGCTGTGCTAGATCTCCATAGTCCATCAGATGAGGAATTCCTTGAGAGCCAGATGGAAACGTTACGGTAAGACCTTTGTTTTTTTTTGTTTTTTTTTTGTTTGGTAGTTAGTTTCTCAGAGATTTCTTGAACAAGAACAAGAAGCATAATATAGTTTTTTTCTATTATAGAACAGAAAAGTGTGCACTAACATCTAACGAAGCATATGCCTACCTAACAACAATAGTATCTTTCGGTTCAAAAAAGCTGTTACTGGAGCATTTTACAAAAAATGATTTATTTATTCTAAATATTATATATAAATTATGCATAGAAATTGGGTACAGATATAGGTGTTTTGTTGCAGTAAATTCTTTTAGTTATTTATTGGGTTATTCAAGTGTTTGTGAAAGTAAAACTATTAATTTTTTTATTGAATTAAAAAATGAAAATAATTCTATGGATTTATGGGCATTCTCAAATAATTTATCTTCCAAAATTATGTCTCTGTTAAACTGTTCCCTGCTTGTTCATGAAACTAACTATGAAAGTACATATTGTCAAGCGAATTTTCCCTCATCTTTTAGTAATAACAAATAGAGTGTAATGTCACTTTGTAAATACGCACACGGTTCCTAAAGCATTATTTGCTAGAAATAATTCATAAATATGATTCAAAAACGAAAGCTGGTTGGTTGCAGAAAATTGGTGAAAAAACTTAAACAAGAAGACAGAAGGAGATGCCCTGTTTGTTTATATTCCACGAGAAGAGAAGGAATTTGCAACCCAATTCGTGCACACACAAATTTTGTATAAAGTGTTAGTAGAGGGAGATGGGATGTTCACCATCCTCCCACTCCCAAAATCAATAGCGCATGCGTCTGTATCAAACCCAACACGCAATAGCGCAAGCGTCAACATCAAACCCAACCATACCGCATGCGTCAGCATCAAGCCCAACCTGCGCGCGCATACGTCACCAGTCATACGTCATCTGTCATCTATCACCTGTCATACGTCATCTCTCACCTGTCATACGTCATCTGTCACCTGTCATACGTCATCTGTCACCTGTCATACATCATCTGTCACCTGTCATACATCATCTGTCAACCGCCATCTGTCATCTGTCAACTGTCATATGTCAACTGTCATACGTCATCTGTCACACTCTTGGGCGTTAGCTACTTTGGTCTTAACTACTTGGGGCTGGAACTACTTGGGGGCTTTAACTACTTGGACATCAACCACTTGGGCACTATCGATTGGGACCTAACTGCGTCGAACATTAGTACTACTCCTTAAGAATATTATTAGTATTAAGTATTTCAGGGAAAAATGACATCAAAAACTTTTTTCTTTATTTTGCCGATAGTAGGATTAGAACCTGGGACCTGCATATTACAACGTGGAATTACCAACGCTCTAGCCGACCTGGCCATCTGCTTCACATAAAATATTGAGTTCCGAACATAAAGGCTTGCGGCAGCTGGGCAAGCAAGTTGTTGTTGTTGTTTGTAGCGAAGGACCGATGAGAACGATATGTAATAAATGGATTAAAGGAAGAAAACACACAGTAGTAGGAAAATTATTTATTTAACCACAATAATAGCAGGTTACTGCTAGGAATACAAGGAGACGAGAAATACTGTTCCGAGTTTAGAAAAAGATGACGTTAGTGTAGAAGTAGCAGTACTAGAAATACTGTTCAGAGTTTCGGAGAAAGATGGCGTTAGTGTAGAAGAATTAGTAATTCATAGAGGCCCTCGCCCCGAAACGATAAGTGTTGGAGAATGAAAATTTTGGCGTGAGATAGAAGTCAGAAAGACCATGAGATATACAGGTTCAAAAACCCCAAAAATATTAAAGTCCTTTAGACAATTACTCTGACGCTGACCAAAAGGGCTTTAAAATTGGTTTGCTTCGATAGGGACTAAGGGTAGGAGCAATAAAAGACATACCCCAAATTTGATCGAAATCCGTGAAGCCGTTTAGGCGCTAGAGGGTTACAAAGGTGTCTAAGGTATCAGGAGCACAGGAACTGATGACGGTAAATAAAAACTAAATTACGGCTAGCGCTTAAACGGGAAGTGTTGGACAACGGAAATTTTGGTGGTAGATAGAAGTCATAAAGACCATTAGATATCCAGGTTCAAAACCCTCAAAAATATTAAGGCCATTTAGGCAATTCCTCGCACGTTGACCAAAAGGACCTTAAAAAGTTTTGGCTTAGATAGGGATGAAGGGTAGGATGAATAAAATATATTCCCCAAATGGCATCGAAATCCGTTGAGCCGATTAGGCGCTAGAGGGTTACAAAGGTGTTTAAGACATCAGGAGCACAGAAATGTGAGAAGGTAAATAAAAACTAAACGCCGGCTAACAAGTAAACTAGAAATACTGTTCATAGTTTCGGAGAAAGATGCGGAACATTCGAGAAAGATTGCATTATAAGTGGAATAGTACTGGACAAAGCGCGCTAAAATAACACAGCACGAGGCAAGGTCAACGCGACCATTGTTTTCCGTACCTAGCGGAACCATGCTGAGTAAAGTGGTTTTACGCGAAGTCATGATGATGAGGATGACTCAGCAAGTACTAGAATTTTCTAGCAAGCACAATGATTATGCATTTTAATGTAAAGCGTAGATACTTACGATCTGGTCGGCGGGGAGTGGTAGTAATTAAAATAGTTATTTCTAGCAAAGTCACGTAGATACTTACGATCTGGTCGGCGGGGAGTGGTAGTAATTAAAATAGTTATTTCTAGCAAAGTCACGTTGGCAAGACCAGCAGTTCGCATTCAGAAGTAGTAGAGTGAAGGTGATTCGGGAAAAGCGTGTGTAAAATTGTGGGAATTATTTATTCATTTAGACAATTAGAGTTTTTCTTTGTGAAGTGAGTGTACTGTGAAATCTGGGTAAGTACTTAGAAGATTTACTTGGTGGTGTATTAGTATTAACGTGTAGAATATTAGGACTACTTGCGTGGAAGATATTACTAGTTTTTTGTATTCAAACTGCAAGTTGAGTTGAAAAAATTGACAAAAAAATTCTCGCTAAGAGGATGCCTTTAGATTTCAAAAGAAAATAGGATGTTCAGGTATAGAATAAAGGCCTATTTTTCCAAAAAATAGTTTTTGTGTTCAAACTGCAGTTTGGGTGGAAAAAATCATCGAAAATTCTTCAGAATAGTGTGCCGTTATAGCTCAAAAGAAAATAGGAAGTACGCGTGTACATTAAAGACCCATTGTTCCAAAAAAATAGATAGTTTTTGTGTGTTCAAACTGCAATTGGAGTTGAAAAAATCGGCAAAAATTCTTTAGAATAGTGTGCCTTTATATTTCACAAGAAAATAGGAGATACAAGGGTAGATTAAAGACCTATTTTCCCAAAAAAATTTTCAAAATATTTCCAAATGGTTCCCAAAACTTTTTTACAAAAAATTGTTTGCAAAATTTTGTCAAAACCTTTTACCAAAAATATTTTGTTCTCCCAAAATCTTCAAACTGTTTTCCAATTGGTTTCCGAAAAATTGTTATCAAATCTGAATGTGTTACAGAAAATGTTCGTATGTGAATTCTGCAACGCCTCATTCACCAGGAAGGACAACCTCAAGCGTCATGGGGACTGTAGACAATCGGGCAAAGTCTGCGAAGCTTGTGGAGTAACTGCCAAGTCAGAGAGAGCTCTACAACACCATCAACGGCAGAAACATGGAGTCCTGAAGAGAATAGCCGTCGATTCTCCGCAAGCTTCCATGACGAAAAGGGCAAGACTCGTTTCGACAGATGGTGAGTAGTTAAAATTTAAATTTCTGGTGGTCTAAATAATAAATTTGTCTTGATATAACCCAGATACTAATTATTTATTTCCTATTTTTAGAGCCAACAACATCATCCACGCAGTATTGTGAAACATGCAAACTAGATGTCCCTACGAACCGATGGGGTGGTCATCTCAGGACCCTGGGGCATCGCGAGAAATGCTGCGTGATACAGGAGGAGGATGGAGTAGAGTTGATCAGAACGTCATTCAGGAGCCGAATTGCAACGTACCGACTGACTTCAAGCAAAGATCCCACCAACGTAAAGCAGTATCTACAACATCTAAAACAAAAATTCGTCAAGTTGGTGGGAGACATCCGCACGAAGTATGACCAGCTTAAGGTCGGACTGGAGCTTTTCGGCCGCTTCCTCCTGCAGTCGAGCGAGTCATCCGAGGTGAAGTCGTTCAACAGCAAGTACCAGATGGTGAATGGGGCTACAGACTTGGAGGAGCTATGTGAGCAGTTCATCGTCATCCTAGACCGAAAGCATTCCGAATTTCAGGAAAAGGATAGTGGTAAGTGTAAAACTATTGCAAAAAACAAATTTCAACTGTTTAATAGATTTCTCGCTAATTGATATTTCTATTGTTACAGGGTGGGCGCCCCAACAACTCCTCCACTTAGAATTAGGAATCAACAAGATCGAGCCTCTGAAGCCATCTTCCTACATCCCGCTGCCAAAGGAGATTGAAGCAAAGAAAGCTGTCTTGAACATTCAAAACACTGATCAAAAATGTTTCATGTGGTCAGTCCTAGCTGCCTTACATCCAGTTCATTGGACTCAAAATGCAAATAGAGTCGCGAACTATTTACCTTTTGAAAACGAGTTGGACTTTACAGGTATGGAATTTCCGATTAAACTTACCGATGTAGCGAAGTTTGAACGACTCAATAATATTTCTATCAACGTATACGGACTGGAGAAAGGGCTCGAAGATGGTAAAAATATTATTGAAGTTGTTGGGCCCTTATACTTTACAAATTCTCGTAATAGGGAGCGACATGTAAATTTGTTAGTAACCAGTGATGATTATGGTAATAGTCATTACTGCTTAATAAGAAGTTTATCTCGCCTGATCTCAAGACAATTATCTTTACATTGCGGAACGAAGTATTTATGTGATGGTTGTTTATCGTATTTTTATTCAGAACAAAAATTAAAGGCTCATCAGGAGCACGATTGCGGGCACGTTTTAGCTAAAGTCCCAACGACAAATTTAAAAAAAAATAAATATGGCGAAGAGATTCCCGAGAATATTTTGAAATTTACAAACTTTGAAAAGAAATTAAAAGTACCTTTCGTTGTTTATGCCGATTTCGAAACTATCCTTGAACCTATCGATACAGAGGAAAATGCGCAGGATCCCGATACGTCATACACGTTGAGAACGCACAAACATGTCCCGTACTCGTTTGGTTACTACATCAAATGTGACTTTGATGATGCTCATTCGATTTACCAAAGTTATAGGGGTCCGGATGCTCACAAAGAATTCGTAAAACGTTTAGAGATTGATTGTAAATCAATCTATAATCGCTTTATGAAGGAAGTAGTGCCCATGACACCTATTTCTGCGGAACAAGAGATTGAGCATCAAAATGCTACAGTGTGTCATATTTGCGAAAAGCCATTTGATGTAGCATTAAACGATCGCGTGCACGACCATGATCACAGAAATGGCTCCTATCGGGCGGCCGCGCACTCCGTATGCAACCTAAATTACAAAATCCCTCAATTTATACCCATCTTTTTCCATAATATGTCCAACTTTGATTCTCACCTGTTTGTTAAGGAATTGGCTTCCAACGAAGAAAAGCTGGATGTTATCCCCCAAAACAAGGAAAAGTACATCTCCTTTAGTAAACATGTTTTGGTGGATAACATTGAAAACAGGGATGGTAAACAACGGCAGGTATTTTTAAAATTACGCTTCCTCGACAGTTTTCGTTTCATGGCCAGCGGTCTCGATAAACTTAGTCAAAATTTAAAACCAGAACAATGTCGAGAAGTTAGGAAATATTTCGCGGAAGAAAATAAGTTTCAGCTTATTCGACAGAAGGGTGTCTTCCCATATAATTACGTGGATAGTTTCGCAAAATTGAACGATACTAAGCTTCCATCACATAAAGACTTTTACAACCAGCTGAAAAAAGAAGACATTAGTACAGAGGATTACAAGCGTGCTTGGGCTGTGTGGAATTTATTTGAATGCAAAACTTTAGGCGAATATTCAGATATTTATTTAAAATCCGACGTTTTATTATTAACAGATGTGTTTGAAAGTTTTAGAGACGTGTGCCATAGTACTTACGGTCTAGACCCTGCGCAGTACTTCACAGCGCCCGCTCTTTCGATGGACGCCGCACTCAAGGCCACATCAATTAACTTAGAATTACTGACAGATCTAGACATGGTACACTTCTTTAAACACGGTATTCATGGTGGGGTCAGTCAGTGTAGCGTTAGAAAAGCTTTTGCGAACAATCAATTTATACCTCATTATGATGCTTCCAAACCTACTTCCTACATCATGTATTTGGACGCCACCAATCTATATGGTGCCGCTATGTCACAATATTTACCAACGGGGAATTTTAAGTGGTTGGATGAAACCGAAATTCAAAGTTTAGATTACATGAATGTCGCGAATGATTCTAAAACTGGCTACATATTAGAGATAGATTTAGAATATCCCGAACAGTTGCATTACTTACACAACGAACTACCCTTTTGTCCAGAATCCATAGCCCCACCAGAATCAAAATTCCAAGACATTACAAAATTAATACCCAACTTTCTTAAAAAAGAAAAATATATTATTCATTATCAAAATTTGCGCCAGGCTTTAGATTATGGGCTTAAGCTCACAAAAATTCATCGCGTTATATCTTTTGATCAATCACCATGGTTAAAGAAATACATTGACCTAAACACAGCGATGCGTAATAAAGCGAAAAATAAGTTTGAAAAGGATTTCTTCAAACTTATGAACAACGCTGTGTTTGGTAAAACGATGGAAAATGTGGAGAAACGGGTAGATGTTAAACTTGTTTCTCATTGGGAAAATATTGGTAGAAGGTTGGGAGCCGAAGCGTTAATCTCGAAACCTCATTTTAAAGACCGCACGATTTTCGGCGAAAACCTGGTAGCTATCCAGATGAAAAAACAAAAAGTCACATATAATAAGCCTATTTACGTAGGTTTTAGCATCTTGGAAATATCCAAGACTATTATGTATGACTTTTTGTACGGGTATATTAAGCCAAAATACGGCAACAACGCGGTATTACTCTACACTGACACCGATTCCCTTGTTTTAAAAATTACAACGGAAAATTTCTATAATGACATGCGAGAAAATTTAGATAGATTCGACACGTCCAATTACTCACAAGATAACCCACATGGTGTTCCTGTAAACCAATCAATTTTGGGTAAAATGAAAGATGAGTATGCAGGAAAAATCATTTGGGATTTCTACGGTACCGGGGCGAAGGCATATTGTGTAAATGTGGAGGGAAAGTTAACGAAAAAAGCTAAGGGAGTTCCTGACTACGTCACCCAGAAAGAACTGACTCTTGATGATTATAGGGAGGCGGTTGACGTAGAAGGAACTCACATTCATCGACAGATGAACACTTTCCGTTCACATTTACACGATATGTATGTCGAACTGAAAAATAAGGTAGCGCTATCACACGCGGACGATAAGCGTTACCTTATTCCCGGCGACTTAGAGAACACGCTTGCTTGGGGTCATCGAGATATTGAAAAGTATAAGGAATCATCGGAAATTCCATGAGCTAAGACTGATCACCGACAGCTAACTTTACATCAATCACCTTTGATAGCTAAATGTGTGTGTGACTTTAGAGGCTGTGATATTAGGCTAGTAATTTATTTTAGATATTTAATTATTGTATTTATTTTACCCAGATCTACCCTATTTAATGTATTTAATGTATTTACCTAGTTACTTTACATGTATATTTTACCCAAGCTTACCCTATTTCTATATATATTGTTTGTATATTGTACTCTATTTACGATTTACGGACCACTGTTCGGTCCCTTTTTTACTTTTGTAAATTTATACCCGGTAATAAACGTTGGGTTTTTGTGTTTATATTGGTGTTTTATTTCCTTAGTTAGAGCAAAGAAAAAACAAATTGACATTGGGCTCTTTATTTAGTAACAGTATAATATTCAATACTAAGCTTATGCAATTCATAAATTTGCTTTGCAAATAGGTGGATTAGCTTCTCGGGCCATCTAAATAGATACTTGTCTGTTGCGGCATCTTCAAACTTGAGGCTTCTCTTATCACCATTGCGATGAAACACTAGCGTGTATTGTCCAATTATCATAAATATATCTACCCAATGGGTATTGAAACAATCAAAAGTGCTTAAAAATTCTTCAAATTCATCACTAGAGAAAGAAAATTTGCCATAACCAATAGTATCCAAAATTACTTGTTTGCGTTCCTCTTCGGACGTAGTAAAAATGACAGTTATAAAATCATCAATCTCGTAAACTCGGTTAGGCTTAGTCTTCGGAACTATCACTGGAACATCTGAACATCTCGAAGAAGATTCAAACACCTTATCCCATCTGGAAGAGGAGGAGGAGGAGGAGGCAGCCATTGGTAAGTTTAAACGGTGAGTTTCACAAACAGTCTAACCAAAGATTTCTATTCTTGGTAAAACTTAATGTCTCTTTTCAGCTTGCGTATTTTTTCCAAATGCTCGTCTAATGGAATAAAATTATATAAACTATGAATAGTATTGGATTTAATTTGATGTAATAACAACAGCAAAATATGCATTAGTACCTCGAAACTTACGAGGATGGGGGTTAGATCTTAGGTAGATAAACGAAAACTATGAAATAAAAAAAGATATAGCCTTTAATAATTTTGTGAAAATGCCATCTGCTGGATGATGATATCAAGTGAAAAGAACCGAAAGCAAGGTGGAGTAAATTTATATCCTACAAGAATGAAATAGGACAACTGTATGGAGTGAAAAAAAATTATAATGGAGAGACAAAGTCCTAGAGAGAGACCCTCTGTTTCCGGAAACAGCTAAACAAACAGCTAAAAACAGACCCCCTGTTTCTGGAAACAGCTAAAAAACAGCTAAAAACAGACCCTGTTTCTGGAAAACAGCTAAAAACAGACCCTGTTCTGGAGAAACAGCTAAAAAACAGACCCTGTTTCCGGAAACAGCTAAACAAACAGCTAAAAACATCTAAAAACAGACCCCCCTGTTTCTGGAAACAGCTATAAAAGAGCTAAAAACAGACCCTGTTTCTGGAAAACAGCTAAAAACAGACCCTGTTCTGGAAAAACAGCCAAAAAAACAGACCCTGTTTCCGGAAACAGGTATGAAACAGCTAAAAACAAACCCCCCCCCTGTTTCGGGAAAACAGCTAAAAACAGCGAAAAACCGGCCACCCCCTGTTTTCGGGAAAACAGCTTAAACATCTAACTACCCAACCACTCAACCGCTGAACTGCTTAACCTCCCAACCGCTCAACAGCTGGACCGCTTAACCGTTCAACCACTTAACGGCTAAGAAAACAGACCCTGTTCCAGGAAAACTGCTTAAACGTCTAACCGCCCAACTGGACAACAGCTAAAAAACATAGGTTATTTCGGTGATATACTTTTACATATGTCGTATGACACTGTCCTTAACACGTAACCTAAGTTAAATTTTTATTTCGACGTTTGACAAGTGACTGTTTGGTTGGGTTTGCTCAGGTTTGTCTCGTTGGGTTTGCTTAGGTTTGTTCAGGTCTGATCAGGTTTGTTTCAGTGGGTTTGCTCAGGTTTCTTCAGGTTTATTTGGGTTTGCTGAGGTTTGCGCGTTTTAAGGTTAGCTCAGGTCGCGCGCGCGCGCGACCTGAGCTAACCTTAAAACGCGCAAACCTCAGCAAACCCAAATAAACCTGAAGAAACCTGAGCAAACCCACTGAAACAAACCTGATCAGACCTGAACAAACCTAAGCAAACCCAACGAGACAAACCTGAGCAAACCCAACCAAACAGTCACTTGTCAAACGTCGAAATAAAAATTTAACTTAGGTTACGTGTTAAGGACAGTGTCATACGACATATGTAAAAGTATATCACCGAAATAACCTATGTTTTTTAGCTGTTGTCCAGTTGGGCGGTTAGACGTTTAAGCAGTTTTCCTGGAACAGGGTCTGTTTTCTTAGCCGTTAAGTGGTTGAACGGTTAAGCGGTCCAGCTGTTGAGCGGTTGGGAGGTTAAGCAGTTCAGCGGTTGAGTGGTTGGGTAGTTAGATGTTTAAGCTGTTTTCCCGAAAACAGGGGGTGGCCGGTTTTTCGCTGTTTTTAGCTGTTTTCCCGAAACAGGGGGGGGTTTGTTTTTAGCTGTTTCATACCTGTTTCCGGAAACAGGGTCTGTTTTTTTGGCTGTTTTTCCAGAACAGGGTCTGTTTTTAGCTGTTTTCCAGAAACAGGGTCTGTTTTTAGCTGTTTTATAGCTGTTTCCAGAAACAGGGGGGTCTGTTTTTAGATGTTTTTAGCTGTTTGTTTAGCTGTTTCCGGAAACAGGGTCTGTTTTTTAGCTGTTTTTCCAGAACAGGGTCTGTTTTTAGCTGTTTTCCAGAAACAGGGTCTGTTTTTAGCTGTTTTTTAGCTGTTTCCAGAAACAGGGGGTCTGTTTTTAGCTGTTTGTTTAGCTGTTTCCGGAAACAGAGGGTCTCTCTCTAGGACTTTGTCTCTCCATTATAATTTTTTTTCACTCCATACAGTTGTCCTATTTCATTCTTGTAGGATATAAATTTACTCCACCTTGCTTTCGGTTCTTTTCACTTGATATCATCATCCAGCAGATGGCATTTTCACAAAATTATTAAAGGCTATATCTTTTTTTATTTCATAGTTTTCGTTTATCTACCTAAGATCTAACCCCCATCCTCGTAAGTTTCGAAGTACTAATGCATATTTTGCTGTTGTTATTACATCAAATTAAATCCAATACTATTCATAGTTTATATAATTTTATTCCATTAGACGAGCATTTGGAAAAAATACGCAAGCTGAAAAGAGACATTAAGTTTTACCAAGAATAGAAATCTTTGGTTAGACTGTTTGTGAAACTCACCGTTTAAACTTACCAATGGCTGCCTCCTCCTCCTCCTCCTCCTCTTCCAGATGGGATAAGGTGTTTGAATCTTCTTCGAGATGTTCAGATGTTCCAGTGATAGTTCCGAAGACTAAGCCTAACCGAGTTTACGAGATTGATGATTTTATAACTGTCATTTTTACTACGTCCGAAGAGGAACGCAAACAAGTAATTTTGGATACTATTGGTTATGGCAAATTTTCTTTCTCTAGTGATGAATTTGAAGAATTTTTAAGCACTTTTGATTGTTTCAATACCCATTGGGTAGATATATTTATGATAATTGGACAATACACGCTAGTGTTTCATCGCAATGGTGATAAGAGAAGCCTCAAGTTTGAAGATGCCGCAACAGACAAGTATCTATTTAGATGGCCCGAGAAGCTAATCCACCTATTTGCAAAGCAAATTTATGAATTGCATAAGCTTAATATTGAATATTATACTGTTACTAAATAAAGAGCCCAATGTCAATTTGTTTTTTCTTTGCTCTAACTAAGGAAATAAAACACCAATATAAACACAAAAACCCAACGTTTATTACCGGGTATAAATTTACAAAAGTAAAAAAGGGACCGAACAGTGGTCCGTAAATCGTAAATAGAGTACAATATACAAACAATATATATAGAAATAGGGTAAGCTTGGGTAAAATATACATATAAAGTAACTAGGTAAATACATTAAATACATTAAATAGGGTAGATCTGGGTAAAATAAATACAATAATTAAATATCTAAAATAAATTACTAGCCTAATATCACAGCCTCTAAAGTCACACACACATTTAGCTATCAAAGGTGATTGATGTAAAGTTAGCTGTCGGTGATCAGTCTTAGCTCATGGAATTTCCGATGATTCCTTATACTTTTCAATATCTCGATGACCCCAAGCAAGCGTGTTCTCTAAGTCGCCGGGAATAAGGTAACGCTTATCGTCCGCGTGTGATAGCGCTACCTTATTTTTCAGTTCGACATACATATCGTGTAAATGTGAACGGAAAGTGTTCATCTGTCGATGAATGTGAGTTCCTTCTACGTCAACCGCCTCCCTATAATCATCAAGAGTCAGTTCTTTCTGGGTGACGTAGTCAGGAACTCGCTTAGCTTTTTTCGTTAACTTTCCCTCCACATTTACACAATATGCCTTCGCCCCGGTACCGTAGAAATCCCAAATGATTTTTCCTGCATACTCATCTTTCATTTTACCCAAAATTGATTGGTTTACAGGAACACCATGTGGGTTATCTTGTGAGTAATTGGACGTGTCGAATCTATCTAAATTTTCTCGCATGTCATTATAGAAATTTTCCGTTGTAATTTTTAAAACAAGGGAATCGGTGTCAGTGTAGAGTAATACCGCGTTGTTGCCGTATTTTGGCTTAATATACCCGTACAAAAAGTCATACATAATAGTCTTGGATATTTCCAAGATGCTAAAACCTACGTAAATAGGCTTATTATATGTGACTTTTTGTTTTTTCATCTGGATAGCTACCAGGTTTTCGCCAAAAATCGTGCGGTCTTTAAAATGAGGTTTCGAGATTAACGCTTCGGCTCCCAACCTTCTACCAATATTTTCCCAATGAGAAACAAGTTTAACATCTACCCGTTTCTCCACATTTTCCATCGTTTTACCAAACACAGCGTTGTTCATAAGTTTGAAGAAATCCTTTTCAAACTTATTTTTCGCTTTATTACGCATCGCTGTGTTTAGGTCAATGTATTTCTTTAACCATGGTGATTGATCAAAAGATATAACGCGATGAATTTTTGTGAGCTTAAGCCCATAATCTAAAGCCTGGCGCAAATTTTGATAATGAATAATATATTTTTCTTTTTTAAGAAAGTTGGGTATTAATTTTGTAATGTCTTGGAATTTTGATTCTGGTGGGGCTATGGATTCTGGACAAAAGGGTAGTTCGTTGTGTAAGTAATGCAACTGTTCGGGATATTCTAAATCTATCTCTAATATGTAGCCAGTTTTAGAATCATTCGCGACATTCATGTAATCTAAACTTTGAATTTCGGTTTCATCCAACCACTTAAAATTCCCCGTTGGTAAATATTGTGCCTTGAGTGCGGCGTCCATCGAAAGAGCGGGCGCTGTGAAGTACTGCGCAGGGTCTAGACCGTAAGTACTATGGCACACGTCTCTAAAACTTTCAAACACATCTGTTAATAATAAAACGTCGGATTTTAAATAAATATCTGAATATTCGCCTAAAGTTTTGCATTCAAATAAATTCCACACAGCCCAAGCACGCTTGTAATCCTCTGTACTAATGTCTTCTTTTTTCAGCTGGTTGTAAAAGTCTTTATGTGATGGAAGCTTAGTATCGTTCAATTTTGCGAAACTATCCACGTAATTATATGGGAAGACACCCTTCTGTCGAATAAGCTGAAACTTATTTTCTTCCGCGAAATATTTCCTAACTTCTCGACATTGTTCTGGTTTTAAATTTTGACTAAGTTTATCGAGACCGCTGGCCATGAAACGAAAACTGTCGAGGAAGCGTAATTTTAAAAATACCTGCCGTTGTTTACCATCCCTGTTTTCAATGTTATCCACCAAAACATGTTTACTAAAGGAGATGTACTTTTCCTTGTTTTGGGGGATAACATCCAGCTTTTCTTCGTTGGAAGCCAATTCCTTAACAAACAGGTGAGAATCAAAGTTGGACATATTATGGAAAAAGATGGGTATAAATTGAGGGATTTTGTAATTTAGGTTGCATACGGAGTGCGCGGCCGCCCGATAGGAGCCATTTCTGTGATCATGGTCGTGCACGCGATCGTTTAATGCTACATCAAATGGCTTTTCGCAAATATGACACACTGTAGCATTTTGATGCTCAATCTCTTGTTCCGCAGAAATAGGTGTCATGGGCACTACTTCCTTCATAAAGCGATTATAGATTGATTTACAATCAATCTCTAAACGTTTTACGAATTCTTTGTGAGCATCCGGACCCCTATAACTTTGGTAAATCGAGCATCATCAAAGTCACATTTGATGTAGTAACCAAACGAGTACGGGACATGTTTGTGCGTTCTCAACGTGTATGACGTATCGGGATCCTGCGCATTTTCCTCTGTATCGATAGGTTCAAGGATAGTTTCGAAATCGGCATAAACAACGAAAGGTACTTTTAACTTCTTTTCAAAGTTTGTAAATTTCAAAATATTGTCGGGAATCTCTTCGCCATATTTATTTTTTTTTAAATTTGTCGTTGGGACTTTAGCTAAAACGTGCCCGCAATCGTGCTCCTGATGAGCCTTTAATTTTTGTTCTGAATAAAAATACGATAAACAACCATCACATAAATACTTCGTTCCGCAATGTAAAGATAATTGTCTTGAGATCAGGCGAGATAAACTTCTTATTAAGCAGTAATGACTATTACCATAATCATCACTGGTTACTAACAAATTTACATGTCGCTCCCTATTACGAGAATTTGTAAAGTATAAGGGCCCAACAACTTCAATAATATTTTTACCATCTTCGAGCCCTTTCTCCAGTCCGTATACGTTGATAGAAATATTATTGAGTCGTTCAAACTTCGCTACATCGGTAAGTTTAATCGGAAATTCCATACCTGTAAAGTCCAACTCGTTTTCAAAAGGTAAATAGTTCGCGACTCTATTTGCATTTTGAGTCCAATGAACTGGATGTAAGGCAGCTAGGACTGACCACATGAAACATTTTTGATCAGTGTTTTGAATGTTCAAGACAGCTTTCTTTGCTTCAATCTCCTTTGGCAGCGGGATGTAGGAAGATGGCTTCAGAGGCTCGATCTTGTTGATTCCTAATTCTAAGTGGAGGAGTTGTTGGAGCGCCCACCCTGTAACAATAGAAATATCAATTAGCGAGAAATCTATTAAACAGTTGAAATTTGTTTTTTGCAATAGTTTTACACTTACCACTATCCTTTTCCTGAAATTCGGAATGCTTTCGGTCTAGGATGACGATGAACTGCTCACATAGCTCCTCCAAGTCTGTAGCCCCATTCACCATCTGGTACTTGCTGTTGAACGACTTCACCTCGGATGACTCGCTCGACTGCAGGAGGAAGCGGCCGAAAAGCTCCAGTCCGACCTTAAGCTGGTCATACTTCGTGCGGATGTCTCCCACCAACTTGACGAATTTTTGTTTTAGATGTTGTAGATACTGCTTTACGTTGGTGGGATCTTTGCTTGAAGTCAGTCGGTACGTTGCAATTCGGCTCCTGAATGACGTTCTGATCAACTCTACTCCATCCTCCTCCTGTATCACGCAGCATTTCTCGCGATGCCCCAGGGTCCTGAGATGACCACCCCATAGGTTCGTAGGGACATCTAGTTTGCATGTTTCACAATACTGCGTGGATGATGTTGTTGGCTCTAAAAATAGGAAATAAATAATTAGTATCTGGGTTATATCAAGACAAATTTATTATTTAGACCACCAGAAATTTAAATTTTAACTACTCACCATCTGTCGAAACGAGTCTTGCCCTTTTCGTCATGGAAGCTTGCGGAGAATCGACGGCTATTCTCTTCAGGACTCCATGTTTCTGCCGTTGATGGTGTTGTAGAGCTCTCTCTGACTTGGCAGTTACTCCACAAGTTTCGCAGACTTTGCCCGATTGTCTACAGTCCCCATGACGCTTGAGGTTGTCCTTCCTGGTGAATGAGGCGTTGCAGAATTCACATACGAACATTTTCTGTAACACATTCAGATTTGATAACAATTTTTCGGAAACCAATTGGAAAACAGTTTGAAGATTTTGGGAGAACAAAATATTTTTGGTAAAAGGTTTTGACAAAATTTTGCAAACAATTTTTTGTAAAAAAGTTTTGGGAACCATTTGGAAATATTTTGAAAATTTTTTTGGGAAAATAGGTCTTTAATCTACCCTTGTATCTCCTATTTTCTTGTGAAATATAAAGGCACACTATTCTAAAGAATTTTTGCCGATTTTTTCAACTCCAATTGCAGTTTGAACACACAAAAACTATCTATTTTTTTGGAACAATGGGTCTTTAATGTACACGCGTACTTCCTATTTTCTTTTGAGCTATAACGGCACACTATTCTGAAGAATTTTCGATGATTTTTTCCACCCAAACTGCAGTTTGAACACAAAAACTATTTTTTGGAAAAATAGGCCTTTATTCTATACCTGAACATCCTATTTTCTTTTGAAATCTAAAGGCATCCTCTTAGCGAGAATTTTTTTGTCAATTTTTTCAACTCAACTTGCAGTTTGAATACAAAAAACTAGTAATATCTTCCACGCAAGTAGTCCTAATATTCTACACGTTAATACTAATACACCACCAAGTAAATCTTCTAAGTACTTACCCAGATTTCACAGTACACTCACTTCACAAAGAAAAACTCTAATTGTCTAAATGAATAAATAATTCCCACAATTTTACACACGCTTTTCCCGAATCACCTTCACTCTACTACTTCTGAATGCGAACTGCTGGTCTTGCCAACGTGACTTTGCTAGAAATAACTATTTTAATTACTACCACTCCCCGCCGACCAGATCGTAAGTATCTACGTGACTTTGCTAGAAATAACTATTTTAATTACTACCACTCCCCGCCGACCAGATCGTAAGTATCTACGCTTTACATTAAAATGCATAATCATTGTGCTTGCTAGAAAATTCTAGTACTTGCTGAGTCATCCTCATCATCATGACTTCGCGTAAAACCACTTTACTCAGCATGGTTCCGCTAGGTACGGAAAACAATGGTCGCGTTGACCTTGCCTCGTGCTGTGTTATTTTAGCGCGCTTTGTCCAGTACTATTCCACTTATAATGCAATCTTTCTCGAATGTTCCGCATCTTTCTCCGAAACTATGAACAGTATTTCTAGTTTACTTGTTAGCCGGCGTTTAGTTTTTATTTACCTTCTCACATTTCTGTGCTCCTGATGTCTTAAACACCTTTGTAACCCTCTAGCGCCTAATCGGCTCAACGGATTTCGATGCCATTTGGGGAATATATTTTATTCATCCTACCCTTCATCCCTATCTAAGCCAAAACTTTTTAAGGTCCTTTTGGTCAACGTGCGAGGAATTGCCTAAATGGCCTTAATATTTTTGAGGGTTTTGAACCTGGATATCTAATGGTCTTTATGACTTCTATCTACCACCAAAATTTCCGTTGTCCAACACTTCCCGTTTAAGCGCTAGCCGTAATTTAGTTTTTATTTACCGTCATCAGTTCCTGTGCTCCTGATACCTTAGACACCTTTGTAACCCTCTAGCGCCTAAACGGCTTCACGGATTTCGATCAAATTTGGGGTATGTCTTTTATTGCTCCTACCCTTAGTCCCTATCGAAGCAAACCAATTTTAAAGCCCTTTTGGTCAGCGTCAGAGTAATTGTCTAAAGGACTTTAATATTTTTGGGGTTTTTGAACCTGTATATCTCATGGTCTTTCTGACTTCTATCTCACGCCAAAATTTTCAATCTCCAACACTTATCGTTTCGGGGCGAGGGCCTCTATGAATTACTAATTCTTCTACACTAACGCCATCTTTCTCCGAAACTCTGAACAGTATTTCTAGTACTGCTACTTCTACACTAACGTCATCTTTTTCTAAACTCGGAACAGTATTTCTCGTCTCCTTGTATTCCTAGCAGTAACCTGCTATTATTGTGGTTAAATAAATAATTTTCCTACTACTGTGTGTTTTCTTCCTTTAATCCATTTATTACATATCGTTCTCATCGGTCCTTCGCTACAAACAACAACAACAACTTGCTTGCCCAGCTGCCGCAAGCCTTTATGTTCGGAACTCAATATTTTATGTGAAGCAGATGGCCAGGTCGGCTAGAGCGTTGGTAATTCCACGTTGTAATATGCAGGTCCCAGGTTCTAATCCTACTATCGGCAAAATAAAGAAAAAAGTTTTTGATGTCATTTTTCCCTGAAATACTTAATACTAATAATATTCTTAAGGAGTAGTACTAATGTTCGACGCAGTTAGGTTCCAATCGATAGTGCCCAAGTGGTTGATGTCCAAGTAGTTAAAGCCCCCAAGTAGTTCCAGCCCCAAGTAGTTAAGACCAAAGTAGCTAACGCCCAAGAGTGTGACAGATGACGTATGACAGTTGACATATGACAGTTGACAGATGACAGATGGCGGTTGACAGATGATGTATGACAGGTGACAGATGATGTATGACAGGTGACAGATGACGTATGACAGGTGACAGATGACGTATGACAGGTGAGAGATGACGTATGACAGGTGATAGATGACAGATGACGTATGACTGGTGACGTATGCGCGCGCAGGTTGGGTTTGATGCTGACGCATGCGGTATGGTTGGGTTTGATGTTGACGCTTGCGCTATTGCGTGTTGGGTTTGATACAGACGCATGCGCTATTGATTTTGGGAGTGGGAGGATGGTGAACATCCCATCTCCCTCTACTAGTGTTTAACAGAGTGGTCGAAAACAAACGCACATTGTCCTCTTTGCAGAAGATTCTATTTCTCAATTGTTTTGAAAGAGACTAATAATCTAAAATATCCTTGTGAAGAAAACTGACAGTACTGATCAAGCTCTAGTGATATTGTTGTACTGTTTGCCCAGCGGTAATTGACACTCGGGAAGAAAGGAAAAAAAATTCCTGTGACTCCGTTGTTAACTTTTAAAAATTCGGAATGCTAAAAAACTATAGGCGTACACGTACTACATAGTTTTTTAGTATTCCGAATTTTTGAAAGTTCGTTACGGCATCATAGCGATTTATTTTTCATTCCTTTCGAGTGTCAATTACCGCTGGGCGAACTTTACATAAGTGACATGAATTTAATATAGATATATCAGAAGTAAATAAAACCATGTTGTTAAATATGAAGTTTTTTTATTTTATTATATTACATCTTTTTTTAATATCCACGAATTGTGTCATTTGTCCATTCCCAACCATTTGACATAAACTTTATTTCGTTTTCTTCTTAGCACCTTTTCCACGATATACACGTTTGGGTGTTTGACTTTCTGCAACTCCGGTTCATAAAAACTACCTAAAATTAGTTCATTTTTGTCATCTGTCAGCAGATATGTTCTTGGGTTGGTTAATTTAATTTCTTTAATTTGAAAATTTTCATTTGACCAGTTTGGTGTATATCCCTTTTGAAAAGCCTCTCTGTATTTACTAACCCTAACACAATCCCCTTGTTTAAATTTTGATTTTCTGGGGTCAATTGTTTTTATATTATTATAAGTTGATTTTAGAACATATTTTCCATTTTCTTCATTTATATCTATAGGTTTTAATCCTGTTGTTCCATGATTAGTCGTATCATACTTAAAAACAATATTATTTAGGATATCCAACCATTTATAATTTCCTTGCAAGCTAAACTGTTTCCACATGAGAGTTTTTAAAGTTCTGTTGACCCTTTCAACAAACCCCGCTTTGATAGTGGAAAATGTACTGTAGTGATTAATGTTATATTTTTCCATTAATTTATTAAAGTTTTTGTTGAAAAATTCTCTTCCTTGATCTGTATGTATGTTAGTTGGAGGAGTTTTCGCAAGCTTTAAAATTTTTTTCCATAGCTAAAGTTACTTCCTCAGCAGTTTTTCTTTTAGCAGGTTGAACCCAAACATATTTAGAAAATGGGTTTATAACAACTAAAATATATCTATATCATTTATTAAATTTGGCATAAGATATCATTTCCACCAAATCTGCTTGCCATAAATCGTTTAAATTTTTAATAAAAACCCGTCGTCGTCTAAAATTTTGGCTAGCAGGTTTATGTAACTCGTGACTCATGCTTGATGTTAGGTTGTGCAGACAAGATAATTAAATGTTTAGTTTATTACTTCTACAGGACATTTTATTAACAATTATCCATAAAAATCTTCTAAATGACCGCCTTCAGGGCGATGAAAAGAAAGAACATCCCCTTTCTTTAACCGAATACCTACAGGATCGGTGATCTTTTTTCCATTAATTTTTAAGAAAATATATTTTTTAGGAAATTCTCCAGAAATTATAGTAACAGATTCCATAGGAAAAATATATTGTAACCGTCTATCTTGCAACAATTGACAAGCGTTGTCTGCATGTTCATATATTTGCCAATAAATCGTAACACCAAATTATAATCTAGTTTAACTGCACTAAGGTCAACAACTTTTATAAGGTTATGTTTTTCAGATGAAAATTTATTATCCTTGCCAAAGATGTGGGAACCAAACTTATCAATAGACATGGTTGTTGCCAGCGGTAGAATACGGAATAAACATGTGAGAATTAGTATTTATTTAATTATTTTTGCTTCTCTTAGCTCTTCTAAAATCGATATTATTTCATTTTGATGACCAGTATGTCCAGCCATTTGTGATGCTGTCAATAATTTTAATCTATCAATTATCTCATTTATATCGTCATAATATACATAATCTAATTTCTATTTTGATAAATTTAACATAGCTTCCCATTTTTTGAATCAAGTCTTGTTGTTCTTTGACGCGTTTGAGGAGGTTGTAATCTCTCCAGGTTGGAGACACTAGTGATACTTGAAGTGCTAGAAGTTCTTTTCGATTTAATAATATTGTTTTCTATTAAGTATGGTTTAATAATTGTAAGATACTTTGGATCAGTGGTGCCTTGAATTTGTTCATTAACATCATAATTTCTCCTGTAAGCATTAGTTCGTGTCAAAATATATATAGTCGCGGCAATGAAGCACTCAACCTCGGAATTTTTTGCAGTAAGACGGATCGGAATGCGGTTTTTTGCATTCGCTTCCAAAAATTATTTGTAAAAAATGTACCTACTTTGTATCTTATACAAACCGGAAATTGCATTGCTGCAGTCAAAAATGAATTCACAAAATGCATTTTTTGAATTCGCCTTAAGAAAATTAAATAACTTTCTTAATAAGACTCAGAATTGGCTCAAACCGGGTTCCCGGGGGTTTTCGAGGTCGCTGATCACGATTATGATGTTCTAGTTGACCCACAGCCGACCTGGAGCTCAGGATCGCTGATGAACGTCATCTCCGTGGGACTCTCCCAAAATTCACGCGGGGAAGGAGAGAAACTCGGCGCCCGGGTTTTTTTTTGGGTTGCTGAATTCAAATATGGCATCGGCGAACACCCCCCGGACACCTGGTGCGCCGGAACCTGGACGTGGACGTCATCTCCGAGGTTTTTCCAGACACGATCGCTAAAGACAAACCGAAAATCCTTATGGGGTTTTTTTGGGGCGCTGAATCCAAATTTCTCATCGAAAACGACCCCCCGAACACCTGGTGCACCGGAATCTGGACGCGATCGTCATCTCCGAGGGTTTTCCAGACACGATCGCTAAAGACAAAACGAAAATCGTTATGGGGTTTTTTTTGGGGCGCTGAATCCAAATTTCACGTCGAAAACGACACCCCGAACACCTGGTGCACCGGATTCTGGACGCGGACGTCATCTCCGAGGGTTTTCCAGACACGATCGCTAAAGACAAAACGAAAATCGTTATGGGGGGGGGGGGGGGGTTTGGGGCGCTGAATCCAAATTTCACGTCGAAAACGACACCCCGAACACCTGGTGCATCGGAATCTGGACGCGGACGTCATCTCCGAGGGTTTTCCAGACACGATCGCTAAAGACAAAACGAAAATCGTTATGGGGGGTTTTTTGGGGCGCTGAATCCAAATTTCACGTCGAAAACGACCCCCCGAACACCTGGTGCACCGGAATCTGGACGCGGACGTCATCTCCAGGTGTCACATTTGCAAAAAATGAAATGAAATTCACATCAAGGGGTTTTTGAGCTGCCCTCCTCGAATCCAGCATCCGCGACCATACTCCAACTATCTAGTGCACCGGAACTTTTATCTTGACATCGATGTCATTCCCATGAATGCCAATCAAACCTGATGATTTAATGTCTTAGAGACTGACGTCAATACTGCAATAGCTGTTTCGAATTGTTGATTCTAGTTGAATTATGTGAGGAGGAAAGAAATCGAATGAATAGAGTCACTACTTATGTAATTGGCCAATTGACCAAAGCAAACCCCCCATAACGATTTTCGGTTTGTCTTTAGCGATCTTGTCTGGAAAACCCTCGGAGATGACGTCCGCGTCCAGATTCCGGTGCACCAGGTGTTGGGGGGGTCGTTTTCGAAGTGAAATTTGGATTCAGCGCCCCAAAAAAACCGCCATAGCGATTTTCGTTTTGTCTTTAGCGATCGTGTCTAGAAAAACCTCGGAGATGACGTCCACGTCCAGGCTCCGGCGCACCAGGTGTCCGGGGGGTGTTCGCCGATGCCATATTTGAATTCAGCAACCCAAAAAAAACCCCGGGCGCCGAGTTTCTCTCCTTCCCCGCGTGAATTTTGGGAGAGTCCCACGGAGATGACGTTCATCAGCGATCCTGAGCTCCAGGTCGGCTGTGGTTCAACTAGAACATCATAGTCGTGATCAGCGACCTCGAAAGCCCCCGGGAACCCGGTTTGAGCCAATTCTGAGTCTTATTAAGAAAGTTATTTAATTTTCTTAAAGCGAATTCAAAAAATGCATTTTTGTGAATTCATTTTTGACTGCAGCAATGCAATTTCCGGTTTGTATAAGATACAAAGTTGGTACATTTTTTACAAATAATTTTTGGAAGCGGATGCAAAAAACCGCATTCCGATCCGTCTTAGTGCAAAAAATTCCGAGATTTTGGCTGTTTTAGTGCTTCATTGCCGCGACTAACATATAGTTTTTAAGATCGGTTGAGGTGAAACCTTTGGGATCTTGAAAAAACAAAAGTTCGCATAGTCCAGGGGTACCCTTATATGTCAGATTTTTAACTTTAACATTCTCTTTATCAAAATCAAGTAAACTGCCTCCAATTCTCTATTTTTCAGCATTGGTATCAGGTCTTAGACCGCGTGTGTGATCCAAATCTCCTTTAACTGACGTATCAACAAAAGCTCTTACTAGTGGGTGAAATGCTTCAAGATATTCATTGTAGGATGGCAATCTAGTTAGTTTTAAAATGTCTTGTCTTGTATCTTCTAGTGTAGGTTGCAAGGTTGATTCATTTTGATTTTCTCTAACTATAGAGCTTAATCTCGGTTTTGACAAAGATTCGTTATCATCTAAAAATGCATTGTCACTAGTCTCAAAAATGTCTTCGTCTTGTAAAAATGATGGCGCTTCACATGGCAGATATTTTTGGTAGATATTAGATTTTCTTCTGGTTATTTCCTTTTTATGTGGTGTAGAAAACAATGGTGGTGAATATACTTTTTTTAATGAACGGTTCAGTTTTAATTGTCTGAATTAACTCATACAAAGGCTGAGTTATTGGTTTAAATTCTTTTTCCATGCGGATTGCTTTATCAGATAAATCTGATTTTAAAGCTTTATTCTTTTGTCTAACGACTTTTCTGGTTTTTACCAACTCTTTCGCTGTTGTTTCATCCATCTTTACAAAAGGTAGGTTGTATACTAGAAAATTATCGTTTTGTCAGAGAGTTATATAGTGGAAATAAAATTATCAAATCCTTTTCTATACCGGCCATCAGTTAAAATACAGTCTTTGTCAATAACGACAGTCATATTTATGTTTCCAACACATTGAACACAAGTTTTTAAACTCTTGAAAGCTCATATCACCATTTACATGATCATCATATCGCACCCTGAATGCAATACTAACACAACTCGAAATTGGCAGTTTTGAGAAAAACACATTTAAAGTTTCTGCGGTTGGAATAATTCATTGTAGCTTTGTTCTTATGAAAGCTTTTCTTTGATTTTTACAAACTAAGTTCTTTAACGTTACTGTTGCACCAAGAAGTTTGATGTATAATTATTGTTTTGCACAACATAACTTTAAAATGTCATTTTTTGAGTTGTGGTAGTATTGCATTCAGGGTGCGATATATATGTTTCAAGTTTGTAGCATCCTGTTGAAAAATTACTAAGAGGTTGGCATTATCACTTATAAGTTGTTTAGGGATTGATGAATATGTTTGACACAAATAAAAACAATCTGTATTTTTATGACGTCCAAAACAAAAATAATCCCTCATAAGACTTCGATCAGTGCATACTATATCATCAAATATAATCAGTGAGTTTGGTTTTATTTCAGTGGTGAAACAATATCCTCAGCGTTCGATGATTCAAAATAGCTAATAAACTTTAGTGGAGCAAAAAGCCTTTTTAGATATTCATATTTTGATTGATATAGGGATTTTGAGTACACATATATATTTTCAAATCTTAATCCATTAGCGTGTGTTTTAAGAGAAATCATAACATTTGTCTTCCCACAACCCGATGGTCCTACTATTAAACATCTTTTACAGTTTCCACCAAATAATTGCCCATGTTTTCGATAATTGTCATGATATAAACCAAAATTTTTTATCGGTAAAGAAAAAGCTTGTTTTTTAATCTTCATTGTTTGAACATCGCTATTTAAGTAAGGTTTTTTGCGTTTTTAAATCATTTATATATAATGATTAGACATAATAATGTCATTCACTGCGTGGTAGGACAGAGAAAAGGTAGTGGTTTATTAAATACCCTTATTAATAAATTACCAATAGAGCTCCATATTATTTCTTATAACTTTGGTGGACCTGGTACAAAGTTAAATAAAAGGCTTACCCGAGGTGATTAGGGAATTAATTTATTAGACAAAGCTTGCAAAGAGCACGATATAGGATATTCGGAATATTCCGATTTAAAAAACAGAAACGACGCAGATAAAGTATTATCTAAAAAGGCATTTAATAGATTTAAAGCTTCAGATTCAAATCTAGGCGAAAAACTGTCATCCTTGGCTGTGGCCGGAATCATGAAAGCAAAAACAAAACTCGGTATGGGAATAAGATAACGGAAGAGGTCATAAACGCAAGAAAGGAGATCAAATATCCTTTAAGCAAGGTGTAAGAAGAGCACGTAAAGAGCTGGTTGGAAAAAAGTTTAGTAATATAAGAAACGCTGCCAGAACAGCTTTATCATCCATTAAAAAATTAAAAATAAAAGAACCTAAACAAAGAATTATTCCAATTCCAAAAACTGGTGGAATTTTACCTTTAATACCTAGTTTTGCTGGTTTATCTTCTCTAGGAGCCCTAAGTGGATGTGCTGCTGGCATTGTCCAAGCAGTAAATTTTGCCAAAAATGCACAAAAGAAGTTAGAAGAACAAACACGACACAAACAAAGAAATGGGAAAAATATCAATTGGAAAAGGTCTTTATTTAAAACCATATAAGAAAGGGTGTGGTCTATATTTAAAACCATATTCAAAAAACTGTTAAATTTGCTACCTCGCCGACCTTTGACAAATATAGATTTATTAAAGTATGCGAAAATATTAAAGTTGTCACATTTTAGAGGTGTCTTTATGAGAAATAAGTTACCCAAAAAATTATAAAAATATGAAACAGGTATCATTAATTTAGATAATAATTTAGGGGAAGACACTCATTGGACAGCGTATGTTAAAAATACTGATAACATAATTTACTTTGATAGTTTTGGAAATCTACGACCATCAAATGAAGTTATAATTTCTATAGCGATGGTAGCGAAAACAATATTAAATATAATTATGATAAATATCAATATTTTAATACCTCAACTTGTCGACAGTTATGCTTACAGTTTATTTATAATAATACGTAATTGTGTTTCCATTTTATTCTTATTACGACCATCATGTCGTTTACTATAGCTCTTTCCGCAAATTCAGCTATACTTCAAGCAGACTTTCATCCACCTATTTACTTAGAACCTAACACTTCCTATGTCGTCGGACTTACCAACTTTGAAACTTTTAATGCAATACCAAATATTGATAAAAGTAATAATAAAGTATATTTTGGAAAAAATAATGAATTTTTAACAATACCTACAGGAAGTTATGAAATGGATGATGTTAATAAATATTTACAGGCTGAATTCCAAAAAAGAAATATCTCATTTCACCTCTATGCAAATAACAACACATTAAAATCAACAATCAAGTCTACTACAGATATTATTGTTAAAGATCGTACAATAGGAAAACTTTTGGGTTTTAATAATGGGATTATATCTGGTGATGGAGTTCCAAGAACATTGGAAAATCCAGTAGAGATTATAAAAGTTAATTCTTTCTGCATAGACTGCAGTATCGCAGAAGGTTCCTATCTGAACGGAAAGCCAGTACACATTATTCATTATTTTTCCCCTAATGTTAGCCCTGGATTTAAAATAATAGAAAGTGCCCAAAATATTATTTATTTTCCTGTTACACTAAAAGTAACTGTAACTATAAGGTTGCATATAAAAGAAGTATAACGGTTATCCTTTATAATAGAAAAACCTTCAATTAACCCGCAAAAATTAATAAAAACTATAAGAAGGCTAAACATCGTAAACCAAAGATTAGTAGAAGGAGAAACCCACAAGGGATAACACCTGAAAATATAAGCTTTTTGAAATCTCTAGGTTTAAAAGTTTTAGTATAATGGATGTCCTGATGTAACAGAAGGTCTTTTCATAGATAATTCAATTGTGCATTCCAAAGTTCATGCTTATGAACCATACCAACCTACTAAATTGGGAAATAATGATGAAATTATAATACCTGTTCATGAAGTAGACAAGTATACTCTTCCTTCCGAAAGCTTTCTTTACATAGAGGGTAAACTAACAAAAGATAATAATACTATCTCAAATATATTAAAATTGATAAGCAATGGGATTGCATTCCTTTTTAAAGAAATGCGTTATCAACTAAACGGTGTTACAATAGATTCAGTTAGAGATGTTGGGTTAACTTCGACAATAAAGGGATATTTGTCGTATAATAAAAATGAATGCAATAAACTTAAAATCGCAGGTTGGTTTCCTATGGAATCTTCACAAGTTGTTGATGCACGACAGGATTATTTAATGTTTGCATTCCGCTTAAATTCTTAATGGGTTTTTTTGAAGACTACAAAAAAATTATTTTAAATGCCAAACAAGAACTTATTTTAGTACGAGATAATTCAGACAAAAATGAAACAATTAATACTGCAGACGAAAATCCAGAAATTGAGCTTACGAAACTAACATAGAATATACCTCACATTTCAGTAGCTATTCCTCAAGAATTGGCATTATCTAAAATAATTAATAAGACTGCTGATATAATAATTGCGTTCCGAAGCTGGGAACTGATTGAATACCCAGAATTATTAAAAGCCAATCGTCATAACTGGCCTGTCAAAACATCTACGAAAGTTAATACCCCACGTAATGTAGCAATTGCTTTTCAAAAAGACTTAAGGGATAAATCAATAACTGATATGTCTTTATTTTCCAACGTTAAATTACGAAACATCAAAGTATTTTTAAACTCTGAGAGATATCCCTACAGCGATCTATTTTTAGACTTTGCTAAAAATAAATTTGCACCCTTATATGAAATGTTTTCACAATTTCAAAAATCTTACTATGAATTAACACCTGAGCCCATTTGTTCTCCAAAGGAATTTAATACATATGCTCCTATCGTATATATCGATTGTTCACATCAGAAAGAAACAATTAAATCCAGACCTATTGTTATGAGAGTTGAGTTTAAATTACATGATGATCTTAAAGACAAAATATGTTCCTATTGTCTTATTATGCATGACAAAGTATTTAGCTACAATCCATTAACCAAAATTTTAGACAACTTTAATAGTCATGTCTAACTATATAAAATCAATGGTTTGTCATTCTTTTCTATCATTATGGTTGAAGATCTAGAACTTCCAGTATCCTACTTTTTAGAAGAGCTGAAAAAATTAAAACAACAACTACAAGAATATTCTGACCAGAAATCTATGATTAAATAATTCTCATTTATGAAATTATGAGGTTACTAATTGTCGATGTGCAAGGATTTAACATAGAAAATAAGAAGCTTATTCCCAAAGAACTGGCTGCCTATGATGGAAGCAAGACTTGCCACTATGTTTTTAAAGCACCATTTGATCTAAAATACCTGCCACCTGACTTACATAAACAAGCTCTGTGGTTAATGAAAAATCTTCACTGTATTCCTTGGAATGAAGGATATACACCAATTCACAAGTTTTCTGTTATAATCAAGAATTTAACAGAAAATGTGGATCAAGTTTATGTCAAAGGGAGAGAGAAATCCGAATACATCCGAAAATATTCATTAAAACCAGTCATAGAACTTGATGAAAATCCAAAATTACAAGAAGGAGAAGCTCATGGTTTTTATCATTCTAAATCACCATGTACATGCGCACTTACTAATGTATACAATTTATATAATAATTATTTAATGATTGAATAAAACAAATAAATGAAATAAAGTTTTTTATTTTAAAATATATATAAATTAGGTTTCAAACAGTTCTTGAATAATTTCAGGTGAAAAAAACTTTTTTACTTCATACAAGTGCTCCTCAAATCCCATTTCCTTTATGGTTTGCAGAAAAATTCTTATATCACAATTATGTAAATATATGTTACAGGCTTCGGCAGCTTTTCTATATTTATTTGCCAATTCCATACATTCCTCATACGTATAGAACCTTTCGAATCCATATTCGGCTTCATGGGCAGCATCAAATTCTAAATTACTAAAGTGTTGTGATAGATTCTCTATAGCACTTGTTAGGTTATATGCTACTCGTTGAGTTGTAAATGCTAACCACATCTTGTTGGAGAATGTTCAGACTTAAAATAAGTTCAGAGCTTTAATAAATATTAATTTAGGATAGGAGGTGGGAGGAATAAAAAGAAAAATTTATATTTGAAAATTTTATTTTTCAATACAACTCTTTACAAATTCATTACATGCGAATAATTCAACATCCTCCACAACACAATCTGAGTAAAAGTTTAGTAAATCTAATACACAACAAACATTTAAACTATTTTCCATAGGTGAAATAACATCATATACATTTTTTAACAAATCACCATTTTTCATAGAGATTCCACTAACTAAAATATTGTAATATTTGGAAAATTCCTGGTTTTTTAAGATATCAAAACGATATTTGATTAAATTTGTCAGGTTCACTAATTCATTTATGGTATCACCAGCTAGGAATACTTCATTACCACCATCTTGTGTATTCTTAATTATTCTTGCATCACCAATAAACACAAAGTGAATCTCATAACCATTTCCCTTCATAGGTTGCCACCCGGTGTGGTTGGAATAAATAAAGCTCAACATAATTCCTTGATTATTTAGGAAGAAAATCCATTGATCTTCATTAAAAATCACATTTTGATTATATTTGTATCCACAGAGTTTAACAACAGGAATATATTTTCTCTCTAAGGAAAATCCAATGCTGACCCATTTGGATTTGGATTTGTTTATGTAGTAGATGGTTTTACTGATGTGAGCTGCATTGCACTTACTAAACTCTTGGGACTGTTGGTTATAGTTTGTTGGTTGATACATTTTCAGATGCTTGTTTGAAGTAATGTCAGTAGAACTGTGGGTGACTCTTAAATAAGCAAGCGTGGTAGTGGGGATAGTAAGCGTGTTGGGGGGATTTAAACACTAATATTATAAATTTAAACATCATTTAGCGTCAAACCATGAAAGAGTGTACGACAGAACATTTTATCGACATTCAAGGATTCAACTGTTCCTTTGGATACATTCCAAAAGAATTAGCGATTTATGATGGGATTCGTTGCTCAAATTATCTGTTTAAATCACCATTTCAAAAAATATGTTATCTGCTCCTGATCTCAAACTGGTTAAATGGGCCGAAGAGTATCATGGACTCAAATGGGAATTTGGAAATATAGAACTTAATGAAATTGATGATATTTTAAAGCATGTGTTAGAAGTTTACCAATCGCCCAAAATTTACGTGAAAGGCAATGAAAAAATAAACTACTTAAAAAAGTTTTTGGATGAAGATTTCATATACGCTATTCCCATTGATCAAGAACCAAAACTAAGTAAATTTAAGAAAATTCCAGAATGTTATTTTCACAAAAATGTTAATCCATGGCATTGTGCATTAGCAAACGTAAAATTGTTATATAATTATAGACATTGTTATGAATAAAAACCTTTATTATAAATATGTTTTTTATTGACTCCAGAATTTTATTTATAATACAAATATACTTTGAATAATATATATCCTATTGAACATATAAACAATAATAAAAATATACTTAATAATACTACACACACATTTGAATTACATTCTTCTATACAAGATTTTCTATACAACTGATTCCATTCCTGTGTCACTATTGAAGTTTTATTGAAATAATATAATCTTAACTTATACTGTACAACGGTAGAATCATTTATAATATTATCATGTATTTTGGAGGTATAGAAACCATTACTTATATTCATTCTTTTCCATGGTGATGGCCAACTATCATTATTTACATTATTAACCGATAGACAAATAAATGCTTCTCGAACATTAGGATCAACTTGTATGAACAAAGTATTGTTAACGAATGCTGATAGAAATAGAACTCCTACTGGTAGCAGAGCCATTTTCAAAATAAAATATTTTCCATGGTTCTTATGTTTTATATTCATCATGAACTAAATCTTTTAAAATATCAATTACATTAGTGACCATCTCATCACCAGTCTTGGATTTCTCTTCCAAAATATCTATATGTTTGTGTCCCCAAGCTAAAGTTCTAAAAGAAGCTGAAATTATATAGCGTTTGTCATAATTTTTTTGAAACAAAGCAACCTTATTTTTTAATTGTGTAAACATGTCATGTAAAATGGAATGAAATATATTCATTTTTCTAAATTTGGTTTCAGAATTTTCAACTACATCTTTATAATCTTGTTTAGTAATGGAATTTTCTATAACATATTTTTTAACTCCCTTTGCCTTTTTTTCAGATTTATCTTCCAAATCGACACAGTAGGCTTCAGCTCCCGTCCCATAAAAACTTAAAATTGGTTTACCCGCAAACTCATCTTTCATTCGCCCTAAGACAGATTTGTTCCTAGTTATATTATGTATATTATTTTCACTATAATTAGAAGTGTCATATTTCTCTAAATTGTGTTGCATGTCTTGATAAAAATTTTCTGTTTTTATGTGTAAAATTAAACCATCTGTGTCCGTGTATAACAAAATTGCTTCGTCTCCATACTTGCTCTTAATATAGTCATAATAAAAATCATATAAAACGGTTTTTGATAATTCCAAGACTGTGAAGCCAAGATAAACCGGTTTATTGTAAGTTGTTTTTACTCGTTCCATTTGTATTGCGACAAAGTTTTCATTAAAAACTAATCGATCTTTAAAATTTGGTTTAGCAATCAATTTCTGCGCACCTTGCTTTTTACCAATGTTCTCCCAGTGTGTGATTAATCTAATATCAACTCGTTTGTCAATATTCTCGAAAGATTTACCATAAACGGCATTATTAAATAATTTATAAGTAGATTTGTTCCTCATTTCGGTATTTAAATCGATGTATTGTTTTAGAAATGCAGCTTGTTTAAATTTAATAACTCTATGAATTTTAGTTAGTTTTAATCCGTTTTTAAGCACCTGTTTCAGATTTCGGTAGTGAATAACATATTTTTCTTTATAGTTTAAATTGCATATTAATTTCTTTTATTTTGAACCTGGTGCGCAAGTATTTTCAGCCAAAAAGGGTAGTTCATTGTGTTCTTGATGTAAACGTTGAGGATACTTTAAATCTACTTCCAAAACGAACCCGAATTCAGCATCGTCAGGAAGAGACATCACATCAAGCTTTTCAGTTTTTTCATCATTCAACCAAGAAAAATCACTTACGGGGAGATATTGCCTCATACTATGTCGACACAAGTTAGTTGCGTCTAAATATATTATAAATGAATTTGGTTTTGAAGAATCATAATTTTCCAAGAATGAATTATTAGCTTCAGCTTTTCGAACGCTGCAATAACAGACACCACCTGTTATATTATTTTTAAAAAAATGTATCATATCTAAATCGGTTAATAATTCCAATTTAACATAAGTCAATTTTAACATTGAATCCCACCTTAAACCTGGTAATGTATAATACTGTGCAGGATCTAGCTTAAAATTATTTAAACATACATTTCGAAAAGCTTCAAAAAAATCTGTTAATATGAGAACATCAGACAATAGATAAATTTTGGTATAATGCATAATATTTTGACAATTAAATAAATTCCAAATATTAATTTCTCTATTGTAATCTGTTGGACACATAGGTTCCCCTTTAAGTTTATGATAAAAATGTTCAATACTTGGAAGTTGATTTTCCTGTAATTTTTCGAAAGAATCGACATAAGAATAAAAATAGACATCTTTTTTCCGAATTTCATTCTCATGCACTGACTTGGTTCCAAGCTTTCACCAAGCTTTTCCAAAGAGGAACCAACGAAACGGAATGAATCTAAAAATCTCATTTTAAAAAAAATATTTCTTTCTTTATTGTTTTTATCTTTTACTTTGTCAACAAATATGGATTTTGAAAATAAAATATATTTTTGTTTAGTTTGTGCAAGTACATCAATATTATCTTCTTCACAACACAGTTGTTTAACAAATACATGACTATCATAACCAGTTAAATTATGAAAAAAGATGGGTATAAAATTTGGAATTTTAAAATTTAGATTGCAAATACTGTGAGCTGCTTTTCTAAATTTACCAGTTAAATGATCGTGGTCCCTTACTTTTTCATTTTCTTCAAGTTTTTCGTTACATATATGACAAATTGTGCTATTTTTATAAGCTACTTCTTCCTCATCTGGTAAACGAAGCATTTTCACTACATTTTTAAGATGTTCATTATAAATTCTATGTATATGACCTTCAATTCGTTTACCAAATTCATCAGCTGCATTCAAACCAAAATAGTAATCTAGTACCGACAAAGAATCATCGTATGAACATTTAATAAGGTAACAAAAAGCATAAGGTTCATGTTTAAATGTATGTCAAATACGGAGAAAGTAAGGGTTGTTCCTCCTGCATTATTGGTGTAAAACAAAGAAAACACACACGAGGATAGGCACTAATTATAGGTTTATTATATCGAACAACAAGTAACACTGAACAACAAATGGTATAGGAAGTAAATAGGGCAATAACACTATAATTGATAATTATAACTTGTCTTTGATAAAATGAGGTAATAAAGAACTAGCAATTCGGAGCCGGTCCCGTCTACTCTGAATACCAAGGAATAACTGTTCTCCCTTTCTTTCATAACAATCCATCTGGCCGGCTCCGTTTCACTCAACATGACATTTTTCTTCTTAAATGTCAAGTGCGCCCTTAATGTCTTATCCCAAACTAAATTTATGGGACACCTGCAAGTCGATACCCGACTTGCCGGCACCAACTTATAATCTAAATATTATGTTTCTTAAAATAATAGCTAAAAATCTAACGTCGCCGACACGGCCATTCTGACCTGTCGCACGTCCTCGTGCGGTACTACTCCTGTTGTCCATCTGAAACCAAATTATCACGAGTTAATACCACTACTCGTCCATCCTGACATACAGTAATTAGTCAAGCAGCTGTTGCAAGCGTTCGCAAACACTACAACTCTTAAATACCGCAGCAGCTCAAAGAACAGATTACCGCAGCAATCCTCAACTTCGCTAACTATCTACCGCAGTAGTCATTACAACAATCGACGTCAAAGGTGTTCGCAAACGCCACAACTGGCAGCTACCGCAGCAGCACCAAGAACAGATTACGGCAGCAATCTTTTTCGCAGCAACACTAGGAACATTGTGTTCGCAAACACACTGACACAAGCTACCACAGCAGCTTCTAGGACAGATTACCGCAGCAATCTTCCCAACAGCTATCGCAACAGCTATTTTATATCATATCGCAACATGATATAGACTCGAAACGCCTTAATAAAAGCTCAAATTTTACATTTAACAAAAATAACCATAAATAAAGATGTTTTTCTCGTGACCTATGTTTTTCTTGTGACCTACTCGCCGACACTGGTCACTCTGAATTACTATCGTTATTTTCTTCAAAATCGAACATTTCTTGCTCTTGACCAGTCGGCACTGCTCTTAACTGATCGTGGACGAATTTACTAACACCCCCTTTTTCAGTTATCTTTTGTTCTGTCATTTGGTAAAATTTTAATTATTTTATATGGCCCTCTAAATTTAGGATCTAATTTTGATAACATTCTTTCGTTACTTTTAGCATAAACAAAATCACCTACATTAAACGGCTTAATTTTGGACTTGCCGAGATTAAATCGCTCTATATTGTATTTTGCGACATTAGCTATGTTTTCGCTAGCCTTTTCTCTGATATCAGACAGAGAGACATTATTGTCTTCAGCCAAAACTAGTTGATGAACTATTGAGTTTAACTGTAAGGATTGAATTTTTGTTCCAATTAACAATTCAGCAGGGCTAAATCCAGTAGTTTTATGTTTAGTACTATTTAAAGCTAACTGAATCTCTCCTAAACTTTCTTGCCATGTTTTATTACCCTCAACCTCAATAACCGTAAAAACATTTTTTAAGACTTGCATAACGCGTTCGACTTGGCCATTGGCTCGACTTGCACTGTGCGCGATGAAATGAAGCTCAATATTGTTATCAGAACAAAACTTTTTAAATTCTGAGCTTGTAAAACATTTTCCTTGATCACAAATTATTCGGGACGGAGCACCAAACACGTGCGTGAAATTTCGTAATGATTTAACTGCTTGTTTGGCAGTTAGTGTGGTAATATGATACAACAAAACAAATTTAGTGAATGCATCAATGATAACAAAAACATATTCCTTTTTATCACTTTTACCACTTAACTTCCCAGAAATATCTACATGAATAGTGTGCCATGATCTGGAAACTTTGGGAATGGGGTGCAACTGGACTTGAGACTTACCAGATTTACCTTTAGAAGCTTTACAGATTAAACAATTGTCAACATATTTTTTAACATTCTTTGACATATTTGGAAACCAATAGAATTCGTACAATTTATCCAAAGTCTTTTCCCAATCCAGATGTTTTAAATCGACATGAATATGATTAATTACTGACCAAGCCATAGAACGGGGAACAATTGGTAACCATTTTGATTTACTGTCTCTTTCTATTTTGCGAAACAAGACATTGTTTCTTATGTCGTAAGTCTTTATCAAATCAGATGAGAGTTGCTGAGATTTCCAGTTTGTAATAAGTTTCTTAATTTCATCGTCTCGATGTTGTTCAATCTGGAGACAATCCTTTTGTAACAATTTTTTTAACGCAAGATGATTTCGTAAAATTATTTACATCAGACAAGGGGTTGCGTGAAAAAAAATCGGCATGTTTCATGCGAACACTCTCGTGATATTGAATGTCAAAATCAAAGCTTTGTAAAAATGCCCACCATCGGTGAACTCGAGGCGTTAGATCAATTTTATTTCGAGAAGCCTTTAAAGAGTTACAATCTGTCACAACGGTGAAGTGTCTTCCATATAAAAAGTGTCTAAAATGTTTAACGGCATTGTGTCTCTAACTCATATGAGTGAAATCTTGACTCGACTTCCGTGGTGCGTTTACTAAAGTACGCCACTGCATACCACTTAGAATCCTTTTTTTGTAAAAAGACCGCTCCGTACCCTACAGAGCTGGCATCTGTGTGTAATTCGATAGGCAAGCCAGGGTCATAAATGGAAAGTACCGGTTCAGAGGTAAGGGCTTTAATAAGAATGTCACGTGCTTCCTGATGTTTTGGTAACCATTTAATTGTTTTTACATTGTCTTTTGTAAGCTGGTACAACGGTGTTGCTACTTTAGAAAAGTTTTGAATAAACTGTCTAAAATATGAGGCTAAACCAAGAAACTGATGAACCTGAGTTGAAGTTTTCGGAATTGGTAAATTACTAAGGACTGAGACTTTATGAGGGTTTGGATACAATTGACCGCCACGAAAGACATATCCAAGATACTCGACCTCGAGTTTTAAGAATTTACACTTCTTTAGATTAAATGAAAAACCTGCCGCGACTAGCGTATTAATAACGCGGTTTAGCCGCTCAATTCCCTCTGAAACGGATGGTATGAGTATATCATCTATGTAAACAACAGCAATTGTATTACGCAAATCACCAAGTGCCTTATCAATGGCTCGCTGATAAACAGATGGTGCATTCTTAAGCCCAAAGGGCATAGCCAGGAACTCATACCGACCTTCCGGTGTCACAAATGCAGTTTTTTCAATACTATTTGGATCAACAGGGATCTGATAAAATCCGGATGTCCTATCTAACGAACTAAAGTAGTAAGCACCATGTAAACTTTAATAAGGTCACTTATCAAAGGTAAGGGGTATTCATCAGAGACTGTATTGCTGTTTATTTCACGGTAATCGCAACACACTCTGTCTGTTCCGTCCTTTTTCTTTACTAATGTGATAGGACTCGCAAACGGCGAGCAGCTAGGTTGGATAATATTTGCCTCCAATAACTCAGAAACTTTGGACCGGACGATCTCCCTCTCAATTGGGGCCAGGCGATACGGCCTTCGCTGAACAAACTTATTGGGGTCCTTTAATCGAATTTCTAAACTACCTGTATTTACTCTACTAGTCGCAACACCATTAACAAAATTATTTTGATATTTCGATGACATGTCAAATCAGGGTAATTTATCTCTTTCATTTAGATCAGTGTCAATATTTGTAAAATTTAATGGGATTCTTTCACATATTTCAACAGATTTTCCGCGAGTAAAACTTAATCCCTGCGGGCTATCAAACACTTATATTTTGAGCGATTAAATATCTCGGCCAATTAAAATATCAGATGACACAATATCATCAGGTACCATATGCAATACAAGTTCAACTGGAATATTTTCAATTTGAGCTAATACTTCTTCTGTAAAGTACAAAGTATACAATTTTCGCCAATACCCTTTAGAGAAATTAAGCAGTTTTGCAATTTTCCATGAAGTAAAATGGAAATACTATTTTAACTAACGAGCAATCAGAGCCAGAATCAAAAAGAAAATCTATAGTCTTACCATTTCTAAATTTTAATTGTCCTTTTGGGAAAGTTTGTATCTCCACCAAGTTGACTCTCTTCTCCTCACGTTTGTTGCTTATGGATCGCTGCTTGTTAGGACAATACGTTGTTACATGACCAACTTTTCCGCATGTAAAACAGGTAACACTAGGAGACCTCGAACCAGGCTTTCGCTCAGGCCTTTTCACTCGACACTGATAAGACTTGTGTCCCACTCGTCCACAAGTACGGCACGTTCCCGAAAACGGGAGATCACTTTTATCCTGCGAGGTAAAAGCACGACGCTTCGGACTGATTTGGTGATCTGCCTGAAATAGCGCCGGCCGTTTACCTAAAGAACCACGTAAAGCGACACAAAAACTCTTCAGGTCTTTTGGTGTATCCACTTGTAGCCGTTTACGCAGTATTCCAGATCGGTTGCTCACTACATGACAAGCAAATAAGGTAGCTAAGGATTCGTCACTTTCTCGGCTTTTAATTAAATGCAACGCTAAACGCAAGACATGTAGACCCTCGTCGAGGAGTTTTGTTTCACTGCCAGAAGGTTGTCGTCCATTGACAGCTTCATCAAATAGATCCATCATATCTGTAGGTTTGGAAAAGGACGAAAGAAATTCGGCTCGAATATCCTCCCATGTTTTACCTAGGGGTCTACAGCGAATAAGCCAGTCAGCGGCATCTCCTTTAAGTGCGTTTGACAGGCTTGTCATTAATACCATTCCAGATACTTGGTGAATTTTTACAAATTCGTCAACCAAACAACACCAGCCCTCCGGATCTGCTATTTTTGAACTTGGGTCAAAATTCGGTAGATGCACTTGTTGAGATGACGTCCCTGCAGGACTTTGTAAATCAATAAATTCCTTCAACAATACCTCAATTTGATTTGTTGACAAACTTTTGGCCGTCACATCACCATTTTCTTGGACGTTTTCTGCCTGTAAAGGTAATCCCACTTCTGATGTCAAATACGGAGAAATTAAGGGTTGTTCCTCCTGCATTATTTGTGTAAAACAAAGAAAACACACACGAGGATAGGCGCTAGTTATAGGTTTATTATGTCGAACAACAGGTAACACTAAACAACAAATGGTATAGGAAGTAAATAGGGCAATAACACTATAATTGATAATTATAACTTGTCTTTGATAAAATGAAGTAATAAAGAACTAGCAATCTGGAGCCGGTCCCGTCTACTCTGAATACCAAGGAATAACTGTTCTCCCTTTCTTTCATAACAATCCATCTGGCCGGCTCCGTTTCACTCAACATGACATTTTTCTTCTTAAATGTCAAGTGCGTCCTCTATTTCTTATCCCAAACTAAATTTATGGGACACCTGCAAGTCGATACCCGACTTGCCGGCACCAACTTATAATCTAAATATTATGTTTCTTAAAATAATAGCTAAAAATCTAACGTCGCCGACATTTATTTAAAGTATAAGAATTCTGTTCATTTTCTGGTTCTTGATGCTGTAAAGGTTTTAAAAAACATTCAAAATCTTCATAGATAACAAATGGAACTTTTAGTTGTTTTAGAAAATTTTCAAACGGTAGAATATTTTCTGGTATATGCTGACCATACTTATTAATTTTGATATCATTGGTAGGAATTTTTGTAGACAAATGATTACAATCATGTGATTGATGTTTTAATTTTTCCATCGAAGTATAATAAATTAAATATCCCTCTCAAAAATATTTTTTTAAATGCCTACCTTTAATCTGAGATGATACTAATCTAGACATGTTCTTAATCCAACAATAATGATTGTTTTCCCCATCATTTATAATCAACAAGTTAACATGTATTGGAAGTTTTTTACTTGTATAATGTAGAGGACCTACTACTTCATATTTTAATTTATTAGCCTCATAAACACTCTCCAAACCGTAAACATTAATAGATATGTGATTAAGCGATTCAAATTTATGTATATCTTTCAACTTTGCAGGAAACTGAAACTCTATTCCTTCAGAATTTAAAAAATCAAAGAAATTAGGATATGAACTTATTCTATCTACATTAATTTCAGCTGGAAATAATGCACTTATCACACTCCATCCGAAACAATATAAATCATTATTTTTAATGTTAATAACAGCTTTTTTATATGCAATTTGTTTTGGTAAAGGGATATACGATGACGCTCTGATTGGATTATACTTTTTTATGTTAAGCTCCAAATGTAATATTTTTTCCAACGCCCATCCTGATCCATTTTCTGTGAATATTGCTACCTTCTCTTTAATTTCAGACAAGAACGTCTTATAAATATCGGATAAATCTGTTGTTGAAGTTATGATCTTATTTTTTGTGTTAAACGATTTAGTTTCGATTGTCTCTTTCGTTTGTAAGAGATATTGACCAAATAGTTCTACATTAATCTTAACACACCTATGCTTAGCTAACTGTTCTGAAATTAAACTAATAAACTTTTGTTTCACTTTTCAAAAAATTCTTCAATATCTACATACTTTTTAGATGGGAGCGGCATGTAGGACACAATCCTGTTTTTAAACGTGGAAGTTAAAATTTTCACTTCATCGTCACTTTTCACAAGTTTACTTTTATGTAAGTTTGAACGTAAATGGGCAGCAAGTTTATTTTTCACATACCAAGTATCACAATCTTTACATCGTGATAAAGTAAGTTTAGGTATTGGAGGTCTGTCTTCTTTAATATCTTCTATTTTAGCTTTTTTCATGGACACATCACATACCTGGGTATTAGCCTTTCTTTTTTCACGAGAACAAGATGGTCTATATTGACACGATTCTCTTTTATGTCTATAAACATTTGATTTCTGAGTAAAAGTTTTGTTACAATCACTGCACGAAAACATGATTGTCAACGCAGAAGAGGAACTGTACGAATTTAACACACTAAAGTTATATGTAGTAATACTGAATCACTTGGGATCCATAACTAACCGCAAAATCCTTAGCTATAGCTTTAAATATTATTCAAGAGTGGTGGGAAGCGGTGGGGTGTGGAGTGGGGGGAAGTGGTAGGGTGAAGAGTGGGGGGAAGTGGTAGGATGAAGAGTGGGGGGAAGTGGTAGGGTGAAAAGTGTGGGGAAGTGGTAGGGTGAAGAGTGGGTGGATTTGGTCGTGTGAAGAGTGGTAGGATTGGGAGCTTCCCTGTATTTACAAAGCGACATTACACTCTACTATAACATTTCCTTTAATTTTATTTGCTTACAAAATAATAAGAGGTTAACGCTTGAAGAGCTTATGATTTCCACATTAGATAATTTGCATTAAACAAGCGATAAAACATCTATATTTCTATTTAATAACAGTCTACGCTATATAAACATTAAAAATGTACCATCATTAACCATACATTGTGAGCGAGCTGTTATTCATATAAAATATTATAATGATTTTCTAAGGCCCTATTTTCCAAGAAAACGTTACAAAAACCTTTTATAAAATACGTACTAATTTTTTTTTTATTCTTTTCAGGCAGGAGATGAAGATTCCAAGAAACTAAAATACATTTTTAATGGAAATATGGTATCTTATATATATATATATATATATATATATATATATATATATATATATATATATATATATATATATAGATATATATATATATATATATATATATATATATATATATATATATATATATATATATATATAGATATAATATATATATATATATATATATATATATATATATATATATATATATATATATATAATAAAAACAATGGAATAACGGGAATATAGGTCACAGGAAAGACTATTTATTTCACAATTTTAACATAAACCAAGCTTTCGCTGAATTTTTCAGCTTCTTCAGGGCTACAATATTATAACATTATAACTATATAACATTTATTATATAGAAAAATAATTTAAACTTACTTTGTTTTTTTGTGAAATAATTATGTTACAATGTGGATGCTGTATGGTTTTTTTGTTAATTATTATATGTATAAATTATGTATATAAAAATATTTGACGTTTTATCTTTTTGTAAAATTGAATGATTCACATATAAAAAAAAGGTGAGTATTGTTGATTTGGTGTTTTATTTATTTTTATTTTTAATATGGTTAGGAATCATCATAGTAAAAGTGTAATGAGGAAAACATTATAAGGATTAAAGAATATCTAAATTATTGTTATTATTTTGTAAAAATTCTTTTTTATTATTATCAATAAAAAGTAAGTAAGAATAAATAGAACTTAAATCGTTTATATCACTTCTTTTGTTCATAGAATTTGGTTCTTTTTGAATTTCTATCATTTCTAAAAACGTACGTTTATATGTATTTATTTCATTGTGTAAAATTTTAATTTTATTATAATTTGAACAAAAGAAGTGATATAAACGATTTAAGTTCTATTTATTCTTACTTACTTTTTATTGATAATAATAAAAAAGAATTTTTACAAAATAATAACAATAATTTAGATATCCTTTAATCCTTATAATGTTTTCCTCATTACACTTTTACTATGATGATTCCTAACCATATTAAAAATAAAAATAAATAAAACACCAAATCAACAATACTCACCTTTTTTTATATGTCAATCATTCAATTTTACAAAAAGATAAAACGTCAAATATTTTTATATACATAATTTATACATATAATAATTAACAAAAAAACCATACAGCATCCACATTGTAACATAATTATTTCACAAAAAAACAAAGTAAGTTTAAATTATTTTTCTATATAATAAATGTTATATAGTTATAATGTTATAATATTGTAGCCCTGAAGAAGCTGAAAAATTCAGCGAGAGCTTGGTTTATGTTAAAATTGTGAAATAAATAGTCTTTCCTGTGACCTATATTCCCGTTATTCCATTGTTTTTATTACAATTATACAAGGTCGTGAATTAGAAGTCACTATATATATATATATATATATATATATATATATATATATATATATATATATATATATATATATATATATATACAGTGACCGGCAAAAAGTTCGCAACATATAGGAAAAATTTTTATTAGGTGAGTATTGGAAAAACTTTTCCGGGGGATCGGTTCTGCATGTCCGATAACCTAAAAATCGATTTTGACATACGTCACGTGACCACTGGTATAGCGTCAAATTAAAAAAAAATTGTTAATTTACAAAAAGTGAGGTTAGTTGACGAGATATCAAAAAAAGTTATTTGAAAAAATTGCTTAGAATTAAATTCTAGGTCATTGTGCAAAATTTTAAGATTTTATTTAAAAAAATTGGAAAACTCAATTTTTTTTAAATATTTTTTTATCGATTTAGAAATTTCCAGTTTTTTTCGTTTAGATAGCTTGGCTAATGTAAAGCCCATGTATCTGGATGAAAATAAACGAATGTAGTAGTTTTTCTACAATTGACAGGACAAAATTAAAAAAAACAGAGTTTCGCCGGACGCTAGCTGTTGCCATGATTTGTATCTAGCAGCAGTGTCAAAATTTTAGAGACATTTCAATGAGATTACATTGAGAAAACCTTAATCGTCTTAAATATATCTGAAGTTCGACTTTTTGTAAAGTTAAGGGGAGTAAAATAGATAATAAACAAAAAATTACCTGTTTATTTAATCGAAATTTCATAAACGAAAACCAATGTAAGAAAAACTTAAAAGTAGTCAAATTCTGTACTAACAACATAAAAAATCATTGTTTTTCCTTGGGTGCACAAAATTTAAAACTCAGTATGACCACCATTTCTCTCCATACATACTATTGTTCTCGAGTGCAACTCTCGATTAACATTTCGGAGCATTTTACGATTTATTTGCAATACACAATTTCTAATGACATTCTCTAAATTTTGTGTATTCCTAAAGGGTCGATGATTGTACACAGGGTTCTTTAGGTATCCCCACATAAGGCCCACCATCTACAGTTTTGTGAACTGACGGTTCCGTTAGAGGTAAATGTAGCTTCATCCGAGAAAAGAACGTTCTTTGGGAAATTAAAATCTTCCTCAATCATACCCTGGAACCAGGCACAAAAATCGAAGCGGGCGTCATAATCCCTATCTTTTAATACTTGTACAAATTTAGGTTTGTACGGATGAAATTTGTTTCTTTTTAATATCCTCCGCACAGATCTTTCGTGAATGTTAGTGATCTCCGATATTTGACTAACTGCTAATTGGGGTGTTTCTGTGATCGACAAACACACATCCAGAGAACCTTCGTCACCTGTTACCGGTTTTTCATGGGAAACTTTATACTGATTTTCTACCGATCCCGTTTCTTTAAATTTATTGACTAGACGAGATACTGTGGAATAATGGAGGGATTTATCGGGGTGCCTCTCATTAAAAATTGCTGCTGTTTCTCTATGGCTTTTGTAATTATCTCCAGAAATTAAAATAATTTCTATCTTTTCCTGAAGAAGTAGTGTGGGTGCCATTTTAAGGAATAAAATATTAATAAACTTATGTAAAATATCAAAATTAGTAAGATGCGAGACATAAACCAATGACATAGGTTGAAATCAAACAAATTATAATTTGTTTGACATTTTTCTGTTGTTTTTAACCTACTAGATTATTTGGTTGTTTTAATTTCAGAGCCTGCTTTGGTAGTTTTAAGTACAACTAAATAGACCTGGTTGTTAAATTTATGTGCGAAAAATCTTAATAAAATCTTGATACAGTCATTTCATTAGATTCAAACCATTGCAACAGCGAGCGTCCGGCGAACACCTATTTTTTCGATTTTGTCCTGTCAATTGTAGAATTGTAGATCTGACTCCGTTAGATTTTTTTATGTGGGGATACCTAAAGAACCCTGTGTACAAACATCGACCCTTTAGGAATATACAAAATTTAGAGAATGTCATTATAAATTGTGTATTGCAAATAAATCGTAAAATGCTCCGAAATGTTAATCGAGAGTTGCGCTCGAGAACAACAGTATGTATGGAGAGAAATGGTGGTCATACTGAGTTTTAAATTTTGTGCACCCAAGGAAAAACAATGATTTTTTGTGTTGTTAGTACAGAATTTGACTACTTTTAAGTTTTTCTTACATTGGTTTTCGTTTATAAAATTTCGATTAAATAAACAGGTAATTTTTTGTTTATTATCTATTTTAATCCCCTTAACTTTACAAAAAGTCGAACTTCAGATATATTTAAGACGATTAAGGTTTTCTCAATGTAATCTCATTGAAATGTCTCTAAAATTTTGACACTGCTGCTAGATACAAATCATTGCAACAGCTAGCGTCCGGCGAAACCCTGTTTTTTTTAATTTTGTCCTGTCAATTGTAGAAAAAACTACTACATTCGTTTATTTTCATCCAGATACATGGGCTTTACATTAGCCAAGCTATCTAAACGAAAAAAACCGGAAATTTGTAAATCGATAAAAAAATATTTAAAAAAAATTGAGTTTTCCAATTTTTTTAAATAAAATCTTAAAATTTTGCACAAGGACCTAGAATTTAATTCTAAGCAATTTTTTCAAATAACTTTTTTTGATATCTCGTCAACTAACCTCACTTTTTGTAAATTAACAATTTTTTTTTTAATTTGACGCTATACCAGTGGTCACGTGACGTATGTCAAAATCGATTTTTAGGTTATCGGACATGCAGAACCGATCCCCTGGGAAAGTTTTTCCGATACTCTGCTAATAAAAATTTTTCCCATATGTTGCGAACTTTTTGCCGGTCACTGTATATATATATATACAGGGTGATTCACGGTCGATGGTAGGTTAGACGTTTATGGAGAACGGAACGCGGGATTTTTTTGAAAATTTGGCAACGTGGGTAATTAGCTATGCTCTGTCCATCTAAAATATTTTCAGCATAGCGACGTTGCCGCTTCTATCAAAAAGTCCTAGCAACTTTATTTTTTTAAATGGAACACCCCATATATTAATAAATTTTTAGAATCGCTCTTTTATTACAATACTTTTTTGTTAATATTACCCTATACCTATCTCTATCGGTTTTCGAGATAAAAATTAGTTTGTGTTAAATATGGTCCAAAACATGGCCCTAATTACACGTAAGTAAATTAGTGCTCTCAATTCATGGAAAGTTGATATTTTGGCGGTAGTTTAGACAGACCCGATGTATTTATTTTTCACCATGAAATCGACTCCATATCATACAGGGCGTGCTAAGATTACTATTATTTCCGTTGTTCATAAAAGGGGTCAAATGTTCGTTTTTTTAAATGAAACCCCCTGTATATTAATCAATAAATTGAAAGACGAAGAAAAACGCTTTAAGATGGTACATCATATTCCTATACCTAAATCATCAAGTTTTCTTAATAAAAGCGCTTTTTTGTGAAAAAAAAAATAAAGACTTTAATTTTAAGTAACCATGGATATCAAACATCAAAATATCAAACTTACGACATTTTGACGACTGTGTTTAAAAAAATCTCCCAAAATGAACGCAGATAATCATTATTCAAACGAAGTTCTTATGAAATTATTTATTTTACACGGACAATGTGATCAAATCATTGCCAGAACTTGCAGAAAATTTAACCAAATGTATCCTGAATTGACACAAATGAACGAAAGGAAGTTTGTAAGATTACAAAATAATTTCATTAACATGTGAAAATAAATTAAATAACAAAATTAGGAAGGTTCAAAAAACAAAACTGTAAACAAAATAAGAAATTTTTACAATAAATGCTGGAAATGTTGTCCATTACATTCTAAACATTTTAGTATGTGCTTTTGTACGCGACTCGTAGTTGCTTTTTCAATTTCATGGGGATCCAGATCTTCAATACACCGAACTATTCGCCGTCGCAGTTCTTCTTTGGTAGGCACTGGAGTACTGTACACTCTTTCTTTTAAAACACCCCATAAATAAAAGTCAAGCGGCGTGAGATCGGGGGATCTCGGTGGCCAATCCCACGGCCCTAAGCGCCTAAACCAACGATCGTCAAATATTTCATAAAGTACCCTGGAAACTTCCTGGGTGCAATGAGCTGGCGCTCCGTCCAGTTGAAACCACGAATTCCTATAATCCTCTAAAGATAAATTTTCGACGAAATCGGTAACAGTCGTCCTTAGTATTTCGAGATATCTCTCAGCATTTAAAGTGGCATCATAAATAAAAAAGCTAATTTTGTGCTTTTTTAAAATACAAAAAACATTTAGGTCAAATTTTTCTTGAAATCCCATTTCTTTTGTCACGTGAGGATTATGATCAGCCCAAAAATGCTTATTTCTTCTATTAAAAATCCCATCCCTTGTAAATTTTGCTTCGTCGCTCCAAATGATTTTTGACAAAAACTCCGGATCCTCTTGTATACGTATTAAAAGGGTTTCGCAAAAATGCACTCTACGTTCAAAGTCTTCTGCTTTGAGGGCTTGCACTTTAGTAAATTTAAACGGATGCATTTCGTGATTTCCCAAAATTCGTTGTATTGAAGCATATGATACACCCAAATCTTTTTCTGCACTACGAATGGAAGCCTCTGGATATGCATAAAAATATGCCAAAACGTTGACAATATTATCTTCATTTGAAGTAACAGGTTTTGGTAATGTTAGAGGCGCTTTTAAATTTGAGCCATAGTTAATGAAATTATTTTGTAATCTTACAAACTTCCTTTCGTTCATTTGTGTCAATTCAGGATACATTTGGTTAAATTTTCTGCAAGTTCTGGCAATGATTTGATCACATTGTCCGTGTAAAATAAATAATTTCATAAGAACTTCGTTTGAATAATGATTATCTGCGTTCATTTTGGGAGATTTTTTTAAACACAGTCGTCAAAATGTCGTAAGTTTGATATTTTGATGTTTGATATCCATGGTTACTTAAAATTAAAGTCTTTATTTTTTTTTTCACAAAAAAGCGCTTTTATTAAGAAAACTTGATGATTTAGGTATAGGAATATGATGTACCATCTTAAAGCGTTTTTCTTCGTCTTTCAATTTATTGATTAATATACAGGGGGTTTCATTTAAAAAAACGAACATTTGACCCCTTTTATGAACAACGGAAATAATAGTAATCTTAGCACGCCCTGTATGATATGGAGTCGATTTCATGGTGAAAAATAAATACATCGGGTCTGTCTAAACTACCGCCAAAATATCAACTTTCCATGAATTGAGAGCACTAATTTACTTACGTGTAATTAGGGCCATGTTTTGGACCATATTTAACACAAACTAATTTTTATCTCGAAAACCGATAGAGATAGGTATAGGGTAATATTAACAAAAAAGTATTGTAATAAAAGAGCGATTCTAAAAATTTATTAATATATGGGGTGTTCCATTTAAAAAAATAAAGTTGCTAGGACTTTTTGATAGAAGCGGCAACGTCGCTATGCTGAAAATATTTTAGATGGACAGAGCATAGCTAATTACCCACGTTGCCAAATTTTCAAAAAAATCCCGCGTTCCGTTCTCCATAAACGTCTAACCTACCATCGACCGTGAATCACCCTGTATATATATATATATATATATATATATATATATATATATATATATATATATATATATATATATATATATATATATATATATATATATATATATACACATCCCGCTATCTTCCGGGCGTTTATAATTCATGCTCTGAGCGTCCACCACAAATTTCCCAAGCAATCCCGACTATACCGAGTGAATGTTTTTTATCTTTCAGCTGTAGATGTCGTTAAGGGCATTTAAAATTTAATTTAAAAGTAATTTTTTTTTAATTTTTACATTACCGATTTCGCGGCGTCCATTCTTAAAACCACTTACTAGCGTCCAAAATATACAGAAAAACTTTTAAATTCCGGCCACCTAGCGTCCTATTTGTATATTATGCTTTTACTTAGTCCACTATTGAGCGTCCGGCCATGTTGCCAGATTAAAAGCTGTAAAAGCTGCTTTTATGTTATTTTTTGAGATGATGTGTGCTATTTTATCAGAGATTGGACCAAAATATATTATTTTAGCATACTGAAACTTTTCATTAGTTTTTATACGTGAGTATATTTGGTTAATAGTTATTTGATTTTGTTTTTTGTTTATTAATGTATTCATTGTGGTTGAGTTAAACTCGTTGTTTTTGGCTATTTTAATTATATTATTTAATTCATTTTTACGGCTGTCTTCGTTTAAAGGGATTGCCAAAGCTCTATGTATCATAGATTTATAAGCTGCAGTTTTGTGGGAAGTGGGATGTGTTGAGTGATTAGGAATTGTTGTGTCTGTAAACGTGGGTTTTCTATAAATATCAAATGAGAATTCTTTGTCATTTTTTGATATTGTAATATCCAGAAAATTAATTTTGTTGTTTTTTCCTTTTCCATTGTGAACTTAATTTTATGATGTAGACTGTTTAGGTGATTTAGAGTTAGTTGTAAATCCGCATCATGACCGGTAAAACATACTAAAATGTCATCTAAATATCTGTACCAAAAACTTATGTTTTCTGCGTATTCAGTTTTTAAGAAAGTTTCTTCCAAATTAGACACGAAAAAGTTTGTTATCATACTGGAAATAGTTTTCCTTCATACAGAGGTCAAAAAGAGTAATAATTTCGTTTTTTATGACAGGATTTAAGTTTTTTATTGTTAGTGTGTTTTTGATCATGTTAATACAGTCTGAATTTGGGATGTTGGGGAACATGTTAGTGACGTCAAAGGATACTAAAGTTCTGTTATTCGGCACCTCCATGTTTATAAGTTTTTGTAAGTTCTACCGAATTTTTTATGGAATACTTTGCATTCAAATGGGTAGCTTCTTTGTAAATATGGTTGAGCTTAAAAGTTAGTTTGCTTAAAGGGCTATTCGTGTATGAAACCACTGGACGTATTGGAGCATTTTCTTTATGAATTTTAATTAGGCCGTACAACTTGGGGGGAGTGGGGTTCATATTAACTATTTTAAATTTGTTCTGATTAGAGAGTACACCATTCACCTCCTTAAGAGTTACAACTAACTCTAAATCACCTAAACAGTTTACATCATAAAATTAAGTTCACAATGGAAAAGGAAAAAAAACAACAAAATTAATTTTCTGGATATTACAATGACGAAAATGGATAAAGAATTCTCATTTGATATTTATAGAAAACCCACGTTTACAGACACAACAAATCCTAATCACTCAACATCCCACTTCCCACAAAACTGCAGCTTATAAATCTATGATACATAGAGCTTTCGCAATCCCTTTAAACGAAGACAGCCCTAAAAATGAATTAAATAATATAATTAAAATAGCCGAAAACAACAGATTTAACTCAACCACAATAAATACATTAATAAACAAAAAACAAATAACTATTAACGAAATATACCGAATATATATATATATATATATATATATATATATATATATATATATATATATATATATATATATATATATATATATATAATATATAATAATATAATATACGAAATATATATATAAAAATTTCACTATGCTAAAATATCATATTTTTGTCCAATCTCTGATAAAATAGCATCATCTCAAAAAATAACATAAAAGTAGCTTTTACACCAGCACAAAACATATCCCAATTACTTTTTAATGCCAAAAGTAAAACATCGCCCCTTAAAAATTCAGGAGTTTATAGGCTAAGTTTTAATGAGTGCAATAGCTCGTATATGTACAGGGCACAGGGTATCCCATTTTCGGCACTTTTGCGGGGTATCTCCCTTATTTTTAAAGATAGAGGGTTGCGGTTTTCGCGACAGTGTGCTACTTTTTGTGAAATTAAAGATCGCACCAGCAAAATGTTCATAGCCTTTTTGATTTTTGAAATACAGGGTAGAATCGAAAAGTGTAACGTTTGAGGCACCCCTCGTATCTGAGTTACTTTTAAACTTATCGAAGAAGTTAAAACGTATTGTTATAGAATTTTTTCCGTAGAATCCAGTGGCGTAGTCGTTTTTTTTCTAACTTTCCGTTTTTTAGGTATTAAGCTAACATATGTTCTTTTAAATGGAACACCCTGTATATTATTTTTCATATTTATTAGGCATAATATGGGCTTCCCAAAAATATATAATTGTATACAATTATTTTTAAAAACAAGCTCAGAATTTAAGATTTTCTAAAGTTTTCTTTTGTGTCCAATCAGTAGGTAGTAGGCTATGGCTAAAATTGACTAAAAACAAAATGGATGTAAGTAATTATTATACTTTCAAACTTAATTCAAATTATCTTTTTTAATTCTTAAGTCTTAATTATTTATTACAGCATTTTAACTAAATTACGATAAAATTATTGAATTTTACTCAAAACAAAACAATAATTACCTATATTACTTAAAACTTAAGTTAGGAAAAACAAAAGAGAAACAGAATTTTGAAAAGGCAAACAGTTTTTAAAAGTGATTTTCAAAATGATGGCCATTTTCCAGTACGCGAAATTGGCACATTTTCGTTGTTCTTCTAATAGCGTTCAAAAGAATCATAGGCTTTCTTTCCAAATTTCGGAAAGTTAAATCGATTGCCGCACGAAGATCCGCTACAGACTGATACTGTGTTTTATAGATTTTATTTTGCATGAAACCCCATAAGAAAAAATCCAAAACTGGAAGATCCAGAGATCGAGTGGGCCATCTTACAGGTCCGTAGGTACCTACCAATCCATCTTTGAGGAAAGTTATCGTCTAAAAATGCCCTTAAAAGCGCAGAGTTGAGGCTGGGGGCACCGTCTTGTTGAAGATAAACGGCATTATAAAGGGCCAATGGAACATTTTCCATCAATTCTGGAATAATTTCCTCAAGGATTTCTCGGTACCGACCCGCTGTGAGACCTTCAAAAATTCTGTAGACTATGCGTCTTCCAAAAATGAAACACGAGACCCCAACCCCAAAGCGTCCTTGTTGGGCCCTCTCAAAAATCAAATGGTGATTTTCTATGAACCAATTCCTTGTATTATGGCGATTGAAAATTCCCGCACTTGAAAAATAAGATTCGTCGGACCAGATAACGAGTCTGCCAAAAGATTCATCAGTATTGATTTGTTGTAAATACCACTGGCAAAACAACATTCGGCGCTCGGCATCACCGGAGTGCAAATGTTGAACTAAGTGGAATTTATAGGGGTGATACTTATATTTTTGCAAAATTCTTTGAGCAGTAGACTTGGATACATCAGTTGCTTCCTCTATTCGCTTGCAAGTAGATGAAGGCGTCGCTTCTACATAACCCAATACGTTTATTTCTTTTATATCTCTATCTTGTTTGGTGTATGCCTTAGGCTGGATAAATAATGATCCATGCTCTACTAAATTTGATTTAAGGCGGGCAAATATATCTGGGAAAGGTTGCCTTCTCTCTGGATATCTAATGTGAACAAAACCACTAAAATATTCTCCTAAGCATAGCGCTGAAAATACGTTACCTTTGTAAATATAATTCTGAAGCTTCTTGGGGATTTTCATTAGATTGTATAAAACAAACCAACATATCATACTTTTCATTATTTTCCTAAACCGCCATTATTTTAAAAAAATAACACCAAAATAACAAAAATATTTTACTAATATTCAAAAACTGACAAAACCGCAAAGTTTTTGACATTTTGTCTTTTGTTCCAAACAAATTAGCCATAGCCTACTACCTACTGAATGGGCACAAAAGAAAATTTTAGAAAATCTTAAATTCTGAGCTTGTTTTTAAAAATAATTGTACACAATTGTATATTCTTGGAAAGCCCACATTATGCCTAATAAATATGAAAAATAATATACAGGGCGTTCCATTTACAAGAACATAAGTTTGCTTCATACGTAAAAAACGGAAAGTGTTAGAAAAAAACCGACTACGCCACTGGATTCTACGGAAAAAATTCTATAATACGTTTTAACTTCTTCGATAAGTTTAAAAGTAACTCAGATACGGGGGTGCCTCAAACGTTACACTTTTCGATTCTACTCTGTATCTCAAAAATCAAAAGGGCTATGAAAATTCTGCTGGGGCTATCTTTAATTTCACAAAAAAGTAGCACACTGTCGCGAAAACCGCAACCCT